>OU795041.1:93286-298070 GCA_917208275.1 Patella pellucida
AATTTCCTAAATATTTACCAAATACTGGAATAAATCTAAATATCACTACTAGTGATGAATCATGAAACAGAAAAAATGGCATTTATTAAACTATAAAGTATAACTACTTCTAACCTTAGTTAAACACGTAGATACCGGTGATTGTAGTAAATGAAATGAAATAGGGTTTAACGTCCTACTCTTTTGCACCTAACTTTGGCTAATGGAAGACGGGCATACGCCATACAGTGTGCCATGAGGGAAATTTGCCCGGGCAGCAGTGCTCGGATTACTCTTATATCGAATTCTAACTGCCAAGGGATCTTTTAAGTACACGCTGGTAGTGGTAAACAAAGTCCTTCTCTCTACTTGTAGCCTAGCGTTCAGAAAGGCCGAAAATCATAAGATATTAAAGCGCGAAGATACTGCTCTAATATAGACAACAGTCTTCTTTCGATTCTCGGGAAGATAACTATTGTATGAAAGAGTAAGAAAACCGGATATAGACGTCATTGGTATCGAAGTATGTCAATGCCGCCATTTATTACATACCAACTAGACGAAGATTAAGGCACTACCAGCGTTCTTATTAGGCCTATAGGCCTATTTTTATCTACAAACAGTTGTCTTTTATTTCTCAGCATTGGAGACTTTCTGGTCTGGGTATGTATAATTATAAAGTTTAAATATGATGTTGCTAATGCTAATCATAGTACTAAATATTTAGTTCTATGGACTAGACTGCTGACTTCATGAATGTGAAGTGGAATTTAGAAATTATTAAGAAAAGTGATATATATGATCTTGTACATGACCTTGGTCAGGGTCTCCAGTCGCTAGGCCCAGGTAGACACCGACTGACCGACCGTACACATTAACTTTATACTTTATTTCAATTTATTTATTTCAAGCATATTAAATTAATAATATAAGTAAGAGGCCCGTCTATAATAGCCACTGCCCAGCATGACTTGATTATTATTAATAAATATTTTAAGAAAAACAAATATATAAATATAATGAATTCAGTTCTTATCATTGTCATTATTATATCAAATATTATTATTCACTCACTATATTATAATTTATAATTAAAATTTGATGTCTGGGCAGTAGGCACTAGTTGACATGACATGACTAGGCCCATCTTCAATTATCAATACTAATAGAACTTTGAAGGCTTTAACTCGCCGTAACTAATTTAGTAATTAATTAAGTACTTACATCTTAGATGTTAACACAAGGTACAATTTTGTGAATACACAATTACTGAGTTTGACGTGTGCTTAAAAGATCCCTTGGCAGTTAGAATTCGATATAAGAGTAATCTGTAGCACTGTTGCCCGGGCAAATTTCCCTCATGGCATACTGTATGGCGTATGCCCGTCTTCCATTAGCCAAAGTTAGGTGCAAAAGAGTAGGACGTTAAACCCCATTTAATTTCATTTACTACAATCACCGGTATCTACATGTTTAACTTAGGTTAAAAGTAGTTGTACTTTATAGTTTAATAAATGCCATTTTTTCTGTTTCATGATTCATCACTAGTAGTGATATTTAGATTTATTCCAGTATTTGGTAAATATTTAGGAAATTAAGACAGGTGAGCAAGTTACATTGTATTTAATTAATATGGCTTTACAAAATAGTAGTAGTAGAATTAATCTGTCTTTGCCCAATAAAACTTTGCCTGTTGTTATCTGTAGACTCTATGATATTAAACGAAACGCAGCACATATTAAACTCTCTAAATGTGAAGACTCAAAATACATGCCCCCAATAAAAGATTTGGATGAAATTATCAGGCTTTTGAAAACCGGTAATGACAAAGATTTTTATGTACATTTACCATATGGCAATTTCAGTTTTGAAGAGATCAAGCTTTTTCGAGATTTTTACATTGCTAAAAGCTTAAGACAAGAATTAGAAAATTAAAATAAATACATTTTGAATTGAACAGGTTGTTGAATTTAAAAATATTCTCCAGAACAATCCCAATTCTTTTAAACCAAAAATTCCTGGTAATTATCAGTTGCCAGTGTCAGAATTAAACACTTTGTTGTGTGATAGATGGCTAAGGGATTCAGTGATTGATAAAATTATTGAACTGTTAAAAGATTGTATTTCTGACTCAGATTATGTTGGTTATTTAAATTCCATTCATGATCTTCAAAATACAGGCTCTAGGTTGTATACTAAGCATCCTAACATAACTAAGTTTGTTTTTGTTCTATGTGTGAAATCCTTAACCCATTCAAGTACTGGTGAAACAATCACATATTTGGCTGGGAAAGATATAAATATTCATACAGGAGAACAAATCATCAATGGGAATCATTTTTCTTTCTGTGTATATGATGTAATTATTAATAAAGTCATTTATATTGATACATTAGGTTTAGCTTTACCAGATAGTTTAATGTTCAATTTAAACAACTTTATTAGTGGCTATAATTCAAGTTTGTTGGACAATTTAGGCATGGCAGAAATACAAATAGCTCATAGTCCAAACTTAAATGGCCATCCTCATAATGCATGTGAAGAAATGTGCTATTTATATCCAAAACAGAGTTGCGGTTCAGTATGTCGGCCGTCTGTTATATTAGGGATAACTGTACTTTTACTTCGACAAGACATTTTTAAATTTCTTTTGTCAACTACCTGTCAACAGGCTAATGATATTAATATTACAAATGAAGTACAAGCATTTAAACACTTTATACCAGATTTTTCTTTACATTCGAAAAGTATTCGGTTTGCAATCATTTCATGGTTAATGACTGGTCACATAAACATAAATAATATATTGCAAAAATCTGATGAAGAAATAAGCTTACATATAAACAATAATGATATTAATATAATTGAACAGAATATTGATTCTGATGATGACTTTGTACCTGTTGGTTTTAAACCAAAGATCCTCAAAACAAAAGTTAAACAGACACTTCCATGTAATCCAAACAAAACTAAATCAAAAGAAAATGTTACAACTACAAGCAAAGATAGAAGCAATTCATGCATAAATGACTATGTGACAGGAGCTCCTTTAATTGTATTTGCAACGAAATCATCCAGGCTTATATTGAAATATAAATTGAAATCTACTCATAGATATTTATCTAAAAGTTTTAAGTGTTCCCATTCAGGAAAAGAGGATTCATATACGATGAATCAAATACAAGAATTTATTTCGAGTGAAAGTGCATTATTATGGGTAGAAAATAAGATAAAGTCAGATACAAACAAACAGTCCTTAGACTTAACGTTAACACCTGAACTTCAGACTATATTTGGAAGGCAGCCATTTGTTTATTATTGTAAACAGTCAAATAAACTGAAGTTATAATGTTTTTTGAAAACGGGTAATTTTATAACAAAATCATTTCCCTGTACCGCAGAAAGATTAGGAGATCCGGAAGCAATTAAGAACATCCGTTCGTTTTTTTACAGCCGTGCAGTCTATGATTGGGTCAAAAGTAAAGATGATCCAATGTGGAAAGAATGCGGGGAAGTTACAGTAGGAACTAATACTAATAACTATTTTGATAAATTTGGTTTTGATTTTACTAAACATTTAAAAATTGCTTCAGGTGTAACATCCACTTACCAAACTAAAAACACAATGAAAGTTTCTGTCACTGAAAATGATAACTGGGGTAAAACACACAGATTTGATGAAATATATCAGTTAACAGGAGATACATATTCAGATAAAAATGTTCCAGTTGTTACTATGTATATTAAATGTGCATCAAAATCTAATATTTGCAAGACCAAATGTCATAATGCTTTTATTAAAGATATTTCTGGTTTTAATGGAGATGAAATAAGTTGTCCTGGATGTGATACATTAATTTCTTGTATTAAATCTAAGTGTACAAATTGTACTGTAGAAACCAGTCCACTTTGGTCTTTAATTGATGGTAAAGCATATTGCAATGCTTGTTATAGATATTTCTACAAACATAAAATTATGAGACCAGCTAAATTGATGTTAACATCTACTTCTAAAAAAGTCAGCCAAATTAATTATGAGCATTTTAACTGTGGTTGGCAAATCAAACTTAAAATATTTAGTAACAATTTAAATGTTTGGAAAATATATGAAAAAAATTCAAATAATAATTTTCATCCATCAGATTTAAACTCAGACAAGTCTAGACCAACGCTTTCAACTAGAGATTTTTGGGATCAACAGAGAATATATGTCAAAGCCACACCAAAACAATTTTTTTCAGCAACTAATATCCAAAGTAAATTACATGTGTCAGGTAATATTCCATACGAAAATAAGGACACAAATTTTAACCTAAGACAAATTTCCAATAGAGTTCGGTTAGTTGACAGACATGATGTGAAATTAAGTTTGAAAAAACAAGATGAAATTCCTTTGCCAGGTTCAGATTGGCGTAACACTGAAAAATTATTAGAAGCCAACTATGAGTCTGTTCTTTTATTTCAAAGAGGTAATGATAACCTTAATAGAGACTATCACATTATCTTTGCTACACAAGAAAGTCTCTCATTTCTGAGGAAACTGGGTAATTTTATCGGAATGGATGTAAAACACGACTTTATGGCAGCAAGGTTTAAAACTACATGTTTCACATTTTGTGATGAAATGAATACAGGTCGCGCAGCTGCATTTGCTATATGTAATAGAGAGACCAGGCCCGTATTTAGCGGGGGGGCAAGGGGGGCAGCTGCCCCCCCTGGGAAAAATCGGCGCCCCACCTCGAGAAAGCGGGCGCCCCTTATGGGCGCCTTCGGCGCCCTTTCCATTGAACACAATACGAGGCCATCGATTTATATGCCCATATCAGTAAGGGCGCCCCATAAAGCATGGTTACAGGGCGCCCAACCAATGTCACTTGGTTTTATAGGAGCGTCATCAATCATGTTGTTATATATGAGGCGCCCCTCAAATGGTGGGGCGCCTCACAATGAGTCACACGATGAACATCACAACTTGATGGGGCGCCAAAACGGTGTTATCTGTGTGCACCTTATCCCAGAGGACCTTCCATAATGACATGGGGCGCCTTATTATGACAATATATGATTATTTGGCGGCACATAATGCATAATGCCTTTATCCATTGCGAGGAAAATGTAATGGGCGCCTTTTCTATTGGACGCAATACGAAGCCAGCCACTAACGAGTCCATATTCAGTATGGGCGCCCTTTAAAGCCTAGTGACTTTGCTTAGGCGTCTACTACAAGATTGATGGGACCCCTAACCAATGTCACTTCTATTCATGTCGTTATATATGAGGCGCCCCACCACCTAAATGATGAGGCGCCTCATAATGAATCACACGATTAACACCTAACTTGAGGGGGCGTCTAAAACTGCGAGGTGTGTTACCCGGAGGGGCGCCAATAATGATATCTTTGGTGGGGCGCATTATAATGACAATGTATGTTTGTGGGTTCGCACATAATAAATAATGTCGAGCGAGAATGGATGGGCGCTGTAGACTTGGTCAATGGGGCGCCCAATACAACATGATTGGGCGCCCCTTGAAGGGCTTGTGTTATATGCGCCCGTTATACAGCGCACCTCATGGGGAAACAATTCATTTTATCTTGTGTTTATAGACTTGAAGTCGCTTCGTATTGCTCAGCTAGTATCATAGGTCAGCAGGGGCTGTTTATGGTCTGCCACTCGAATTATTAGCGAATCTCACCAGTTATTAATATTTCACTGGCATCCTTCGTATATTAGTGAATTCATTACAAACATTAT
The DNA here is from genome assembly GCA_917208275.1 of Patella pellucida. Taxonomy (NCBI): domain Eukaryota; kingdom Metazoa; phylum Mollusca; class Gastropoda; family Patellidae; genus Patella; species Patella pellucida. The sequence continues at coordinate 99,019 of OU795041.1, forward strand.
TCTAGATATTGAACTCGTTCAAGGTACACACTGTACTTGTTGCCGTTTATAGCGCATTAGACAATAGATCTTACAGGGTTGCGCTCGATCTTTTTCAAAGGTGTCAGATACTGCCGCAAACCTGGGCGCATTGTTTCAAGTTCCCTTTTGTATAAGTATTTTAGATATTATAAAACTTACTTTAGACTAGAACCCAAAGAGTCCTTACCCGTTCTCCGCAGTATTTTAGGGAACTTTTAGAATTCGCGTTTATTTTTCTGCCCAGAATCTGTCGTTAAGTGTAAAGTAGCAGGAATTAAACTTTTTTTTTACTGTCAAGTATATAACGGTTCCCGATACATACAGCATCGATATTGTATAACGTGCGATACTAAACAGTGTGAAGACATGCCCCCGAAAAAGAAGTCGGGCAGTGTGGCGTCAGATATCTACAATGACGGAAACGCGACTAAACGACCACACACCGACGCCCGAAGAAATCCACTATAAGATAGCCAACTGGAGATTGTAGGAAATGTTCAGGTTAAATTCCCGATGGTGATGAGATTGATTCAAGCCCGCACCAGGAGTGATAATCTTCAAAATTCAAACAAGTCGCACTCTAACCCTATTCAAAACTTTTCGTTTTTCTCATTAATTAATATAGGTACGCTGAAGTCGTGGACCGTCAACTGTAGGTACACCGGCGCCCCCCACAAGCCCCATCGGCGCCCCCATCAGCCCTTGCCCCCCTAACATTTTTGGGCTAGATACGGGCCTGGAGACCCAATCAGCACATGCCTTGTCTCTTAAACTATTACTAGCCAATGTGCCGTGCAATGATCCAAATTGTGATCATCCAAGTGAACTCTTCATTTTTGATGATATGAATGGCTTTTTTACAATAAAACCTTGCGCTTTTGTCACACCCCTTTAAACCAACCATACAGCATGATAAAGATTCTGCTACAAGAAGTGCTGTTGATCAAATTGGTCTAATTTCCATTCTATGCAATTTTCATTCTTTACAAGCCTTTAGACGGAACATTGTAGAGAATCCACAAAGCAAATTATTCTTGAGACCGCTAGAAACTGGCTTTAAATGTGTAATGCGAGCATGGGATCAAGAATCGCGTGTGATCTTGATAAATAATTATTTACATTTTATTCAAGACATTATACCAAATAACATGATGTCTATTTCCTCAAAAAATGACCTAATAAATTACTTGAATAAATATTGGTATTGCTCTTTATGGTCAAAATCATTCACAGCTGAACAGATGTATTTAGCAAATCCATCTGAACGCCGCAACCCACTTATTTTGACTGATAATGTCACAGAGCGAAAATTTCTTGATATTGACAGTACTTATTTAAATAGTCAGTTGAATAGATTAATGTTTAGTTTCGTTCAAAAGAGTTTGCACAGAATTCTTCCAGATGATAATAATAGTTGTAAACGTACACTTAGTACTGACAGTTTATTTCGGAAGGGCAAAATAATAAAAAAGCCATTAGAACGTACAATTTGTGACAGAGCATTGAATCTTGTCCTGAAGGGGTCTGTGTATAAGATAGATCTTGAGGAAGGTTGGGCTTTAATCAGAAGTGAATCGCATTCATGTAGTACCTCGGATGCTAGTAGTGTTCAAGATAACTATTTTACTGGAGGTCAAATATCTGATACAAACCATGTATTTGATATTGGAGAACAATTTCCCTTCACACAAATAAAAAAATCTATATTTGATACTGCGAAAAGTGTCGATAATGATCATTCTTACAATGTTATCTCTAAATGTAAAAATATAATATCACAGTTAGATTTACAAGTTACTCAAATAATGCATGATCATCTATTTGATCTTTTACCTATCGAATTCCAAAATTTTATGGAATCTTATTCACACATTGTAAATTTAACATTAGGAGTATGTTCATGCACTGCTTTTATTATCAAAGGTCAGCCATACCTTTGCAAACACCTGTACGCTTGCTTAGCTATCAAGTATAACATTTCTACTATTGATACTCTGTTACATCAAGGTCAGTTGTTTTTCCCATCACTTGTTAATGTATCAAATTTAAATACTGGTTCCAGTGCAAATGTTTCAATAGATGACCCACTCATTGCACTACAATTAATGTCACATAAAGCTGAGGAAAAAGAAATAGATAATGCAAAATCAGGAAAGATTCTTAGTGTGTTGCATGATCAGAGTCACACAAGAATATCAAGACCAAAGGGAAATTTAGCTACGCGTCTTCCACACAATCAAGGGAATCGTAGACTAGGTGACTGTGTAAAAGATCCAAAGTATGTTTTATTATTACCAGTTCCTAGTCAAAATTTGAGTGATGGGATCCAAGATCCATACAAACCAAATGTTGTATTTCCAGATAATTCTAAAGAGAGACATGGTGGTAGAAAGATAATCCCAATAGCCAGTCGAGGCATAAATTTTGATAAGGTAGTACAACAAGCAATGGTATCTTTGGGCATTACGCTAAAGTCATCAGAACCAGATTCAGTTAAAGTTACAGATGCCGATACACAAAACATTGATATAAATAATGACGTGCCTGATATTTGTATTGATACAAAGAGTAAAACCGCAAAAAAGATTACTATAGATGTGTGAAGCCTATAACATGTTTTACTTGTATTCAGTTAAATCAAAAACCTCCTTATACATGTAAAACACAAACTGAACTTTTAAAACATATATCTATTTCTCACAACCTTAGATTACTTACATGTACCAAATGTTTCTCTGATAGTGGTTCCATTATTCAATTTGAAAATGAAAACCAACTTAAAAAACATTCTCGAATCTCTCATTCTAAGTTGAAATTGAAAAAACGTCCAATGGCTGAAAAAGATTCAGAAACTACGCTTATAGCCCACATACCCAATATTGTTGATAACAGCTGTACAAAAATAAGGAAAATCGATGAAAATGACTGCAAAAGAAATTTGCGTGCACTAAACAACGCAACTGATCAGGAGTTAGAAGATATAGTGAAGTCGAAAGGAAAACCTGGTTTAAGAAATTTGGCGAAAGCTAAATAATCATGCGACTGATCCGCCAGCATGAGGTCCCTAACAATATCTATTTAAGAATAACAGAAACCATAAATTAAAGGCATTTTTAGGACCTGAGCAACGACCGAGGGTTAACACCTTTAAAATACAATTAATATGCTATTCCAAAATAAATAACCCTATCACCCTAAATAATCATGCGACTGATCCGCCAGCATGAGGGGTCCCTAACAATATCTATGAGGTCCCTAATAATGTGTTTAAAATCCTAGCATTTTTGCAAACATTCAAGACAAAACCATTCTTCCTCTAGAGGTTCACTAATTATTGACACACAATGCCAGACTACAATACAATTCCAACATCATATTTAAACTTTATCATTATACATACGGCCAGACCAGAAAGTCTCCTATGCTGAGAATTAAAAGACAACTGTTTGTAGATAAAAATAGGCCTATAGGCCTAATAAGAACGCTGGTAGTGGTAAACGAAGTCCTTCTCTCTACTTGTAGCCTAGCGTTCAGAAAGGCCGAAAATCATAAGATATTAAAGCGCGAAGATACTGCTCGAATAATAGACAACAGTCTTCTTTCGATTCTCGGGAAGATAACTATTGTATGAAACAGTATTTGCGTACGAATGGCGGCCATTTTGTATGGCAATTTTGGTCCAATTTTTCCGAAATTCGAACTCAACCTTCCTTAGGGTGTAACGGTGATATAATCAAACGATTTTTTAAATCGGATAATTATTGTAACCTCCAGAGGGACCACAAGCTAAACCAAGACGATTTTGCGTATAATCAGGGGCCATAATTCAGGAAGTTACGATCCGATATGCGCAAATATCGAAAGGAACCAAGATCTTTGGGTTATAACCATGCATTTTATGTTTCATCAAAATCGAATTAAAATTGTGATATCTACAGGGTCCACAACCTTGATATACCATCTTTTAACAGTATTCGCGTAGGAACGGCGGCCATTTTGTATGGTAATTTTGGTCCGATTTTTCCGAAATTTGAACTCAACCTTCCTTAGGGTGTGACGGTTTTTCAAATCGGATAATAATTGTGACCTCCAGAGGTACCACGAGCTAAAATAGGTGATTTTTCGGACAATCAGGGGCCATAATTCAGGAAATTACGTTCCGATAGACGCAAATATCGAAAGGAACCAAGATCTTTGGGTTATAAACATGCATATAAAGTTTCATTAAAATCAGTTCAAAATTGTGACCTCTATAGGGTCCACAAGCTAAAAACGTGATTTTTCGTACAATCAGGGGCCATAATCCATAAAGTTTTGATCCGATACATGCCAATATCGAAAGCAGCCGAGATCTTTTGGGGATAAACCTATGTTTTAAGTTTCGTCAAAATCGGACAAGAATTGTGACCTGTAGAGAGTCCACAAACAATTGTGGCCGGACGGACGTCCGGACGGACAGGGGCGACGACATAATACGTCCACATGAAAATGTGGGCGTATAAAAATTATATTAACATTTTTCAAATAAAATTTTGTGAAAGTTGTGGCCCTGCTCCAATCTGCACTATCCAAAACATCTTTCATATTTGCACCCTTAAACAAGGCCCATGATTGTCCCACTGACCTTGTTGAATGTCCTTTCAAAGTTTTTACTTCTTTTTTATTTTGTTTATATGCCATCTTTATAGTTTTAACAATTTGCTGGTGTAAACGGGGGCTCTTTTAACATCTCCAAAACTAATAGGAGATCCCATTGTGGAATTAATTTACGTACAGGTGGTCTTGAATTAAAAACTCCCTTTAAAAGTCTTATGATGTAAGGATGTTGACCTATAGATGAATTATCAATGGGAGATAATACCGACGACAACATAGAACGATACCCCGATATTGTCCTGTATTTCAAATCCTTCCAAACAGGGACGTTAAAAAATTTGCACAGTTTTTTAAAGAAGCTTCATGGGGATCAATTTCATGTTCAGAACACCAGTTACTGAATCGTCTAAATTTACATTTGTAATCGTTTTGTGTACCTGATCTCCAGGACGCTGATAACAATTTTCGAGTTCCTGTTGAAAAACCCTTTGTTTCAAAATGTTTGTCGATAGCCGCCATGCAGTCAGGTTGAACACTTCTGGATGACCTCGCATTATGCGCGAACTCTTAGTTTTTCTATTACTGGCACGCGCACGGGCACTATTTCTTTATATTTTACATGTACCAAAATCTGGGATTTTGCGCGTAGGTATTTTTGAGGTATTAGTCGGTGAAGTAGAACCCTTGCCACTGTACCTGTGTATCGCTAATTATAAACCGAATGTGTGAAGACAGTTAATATATATCACGCACAGAATTTTCAGTACAGAGTTGATTCAAGCTCGATTTGTTGCTAAGCAAACCAATGGGATTATTTTCTCAACAGTGTATGAACTTATCCATAGCGATAATATCCTTACACCAAGAGAAATTATCTAGTCTCGGTGAATAGAACCATGGTTGTCTGGTAGAAAATTACTTTTGTATTTTTTGGAACGGAAAACAGTGTTTTAAGAAGCAAACTAACCTTACAAGTACATGTGTTTGTGTGTATGTATATAAACCAGGGATAGAAGAACATGGCTATTAGCCATATTCCATCAACAGTTGTACTTATGTGGACACAAGTTGGATTTGGTACCACAGCAACATTTTTCGGGGGTGGGCTTACAAGTTTCATTATAGTTCCATACAGTTACCTCCAATGCAACCAATTTGCAGTTTGTCTTCTTGTATATTGGCCAAGGTTTCTTAAAATAAATGCCTTTTACCTCAGATGTTCCAAGAAATAGGGAAATATTGGCATTTTGAGACATACAAAGTGTAAAAAATGGTCCATTTTGTAGAAAAAGACAAAAAAAAATACAATTTTTGAAAAATATCCCAATATTTTGAATATTTTTGATGAGACTTGTTTTAAACCCTTTAAATCTTTTTGCAGAACTTACATTCTGACAAAATTAAGAAAGAATCTTCAATTCTTGAACATAAGGCCCAAGGACTTGAGCTGCAACCAGGGGCGGTATTTATAAAAATTCTAAGAGTTGGAATCAACTCTTAACTGTCAAAAATTACTCCTAACTTTGTAGATTTCCCTTAGACCTATTTATAAAACATTTTACTTTAAGAATTACTCCTAACTTGTTAAAAGTACTCTTATCATGGTTAACATGGCCGCCCGTGTACGCCGCCTAAGAGAGTTTAAAACAAGCAGATATTTCTTAGTGGAGTACAACAATGACAAGTTGATAAGGAGATATCTAATGGTCATGGGTGGGATTCTTTTTGTGACAGATTTAGTTTGGTTAGTACCCAAGTCATACATTTAGTTAAAGGTAACTCTAAGACCCTTTATAAATATTTCTAGAGAGTAACTTTTAACTAAATGTTGATTTAGGAAGTCTTAGAGTAAAACTTAAGAAAACTCTAAGAATTTTTATAAATACGGCCCCTGGTATACAAAACAGTACATAACTTAAGGGTCACCAATTCTTCTGTATTTTTTTTTGTAATTCTGTATAATAATTATTTTGCAAAAATAAATGTGAAGCTATAAAGAATTTTTTTTTGATGATATATCAACTTTTAAAACCATATAGGAGGCAGACCACCATTAAATTTCACAAATTGTAGTTCGTCTATTTATAGCAATTCTCTCTCCTTCTCTTTTCTCCCCCTTTGCATGGACATTTTTGTTGATTTTGTGGTCTAGAAAGTGAAGAAGAGGGTGTGAATTAATATTTTCTGCCAGATTTTGGATAACTGAGTTATAAGGCTGGCTACGGTGATATGTACGGCAACTAGTTACGTGTTTTGGGTATACTTCTTCAACTTCAATGGGGAAATTAATGGTGGTCTGCCTCCTATATATATGTAAACAACCTGAAAGTAGACGAGAGGCCTGAATTTGATATGATCTCTAAATTGCCAGAAAATGTGATATATGACATTTTGATAGTAAAAAAAGTGAAATGGTAAAATTTCAAAAATATTTGACAGATTTGTGAGGAACATTTTTGATTTTAGTCCAAATTTGGTGATTTTCAGTTTTTATTTACTTTTAAAAATTAGTGGAAAATATTTTAATGTATGATTTTTACTTTTTATGCATCATAAATGTTAGACGGGAAGAAAGTACAATAATTTCACTCAATTTTGCCTAAAAATCATGAAAACTTGCCTGAAATTCTTCGGATTACCCCCAATACTGCTGTTGTAAAATGCAACAAATTGTGTTGCATGTTTTTCTTTCCTTTGTTAAACAACTTGGAAAAAAATCATGTGTTTTTCAGATATTGAAAAAGTATCCATGTGTTTGTCAGAAATTTAAAAGTTAAGAAATTTAGTCTAATTATGTACTGCTGAGGTATGTTAGAATTTCCAAACCATGAGTGAACTGCATTTTGCTGCTGTGTTCCTCTGACTTAACACAATTTTAATCTTTTAAAACCTGAAATTGTTGCATTTCCCTTCTCGAGAAAATAAAATCTATGTGTTTGCAGGGAAATTTCTCTGTCTTCATTTCATTCAGACTGGCTCACCCTCCCCACCCCACCCCTTTTCTTGAACATGATATTTGGATATCAAATTGAACATATATTGACTCCAAATTTACACTAATTGGATTTTGTGCTTGAATTGTAACCGGGCATTTTATTTTGCACAGACAAATAGTTACATATAAGATTTCAAGGATTTCTAAGACTTTTTATTTATGGCCAAACATATAATCCTATGACAGTTTTTCCAAATGAGTCCACACCCCAAAATTGATGTGTTGTAGATTTGTCTTTTGCAGCTTAATGTTTTACATTTTGGGTGTAAATCTATTATTTGTGGTGATCTTTTAAAATGTGGCATTTTCAGAACAATCAAATATTAATTAATAGCTTTTTCATACAACTTTTATGCTGTGAATTATGTCAAAACTCACTTTTTCCACCTCATTTTGTCAGGAATTTGATTTGAAAATTAAAACAACATGCTTCCACAAAATTTTTACACTATGTTATTTCAAGGATACCTCTGATTGTTAAAATGTTTTAAATGCGGAAATATTCCCATTTTAAAAAAAAAAGTGTGTTGTGACCCCTGTTTTTTTTAGAGTGGCTGGTTATCACCCGAATACAGCATTTCTTTTACATTTATGAATCCATATTTTAATAAATTATTCATACTTCTTACAAGTACATGTGTTTGTGTGTATGTATATAAGCCAGGGATAGAAGAACATGGCTATTAGCCATATTCCATCAACAGTAGTACTTATGTGGACACAAGTTGGATTTGGTACCACAGCAACATTTTTCGGGGGTGGGCTTACAAGTTTCATTATAGTTCCATACAGTTACCTTCAATGCAACCAATTTGCAGCTTGTCTTCTTGTATATTGGCCAAGTTTTCTTGAAATAAATGCCTTTTACCTCAGATGTTCCAAGAAATAGGCAAATATTGGCATTTTGAGACATACAAAGTGTAAAAAATGGTCCATTTTGTAGATAAAGGTAAAAAAAAAATACAATTTTTGAAAAATATCCCAATATTTTGAATATTTTTGATGAGACTTGTTTAAAACTCTTTAAATCTTTTTGCAGAACATTCTGACAAAATTAAGAAAGAGTCTTCAATTCTTGAACAAAAGGCCCATGGACTTGAGCTGCAACCTGGTATACAAAACAGTACATAACTTTAAAGGGTCACCATTTCTTCTGTAATTTTTTTTTTAATTCTGTATTATAATTATTTTGCAAAAATAAATGTGAAGCTATAAAGAAAATAATTTTGATGATATTTTGATAGTAAAAAAAGTGAAATGGTAAAATTTCAAAAATATTTGACAGATTTGTGAGGAACATTTTTGATTTTAGTCCAAATTTGGTGATTTTCAGTGTTTATTTACTTTTAAAAATTAGTGTAAATTTTTTAATGTATGATTTTTACTTTTTATGCATCATAAATGTTAGACGGGAAGAAAGTACAATAATTTCACTCAATTTTGCCTATAAATCATGAAAATTTGCCTGAAATTCTTCGGATTACCCCCAATACTGCTGTCAAAATTTTAATTATTCATCTGTTGTAAAATGCAACAAATTGTGTTGCATGTTTTTCTTTCCTTTGTTAAATAACTTGGAAAAAGTATCCATGTGTTTTTCAGAAATTTAAAAGTTAAGAAATTTAGTCTAATTATGTACTGCTGAGGTATGTTAGACTTTCCAAACCATGAGTGAACTGCATTTTGCTGCTGTGTTCCTCTGACTTAACACAATTTTAATCTTTTAAAACCTGAAATTGTTGCATTTCCCTTCTCGAGAAAATAAAATCTATGTGTTTGCAGGGAAATTTCTCTGTCTTCATTTCATTCAGACTGGCTCACCCTCCCCACCCCACCCCTTTTCTTGACTTCGAATTTTGTCTGATGGTTTGGATTGTTCGTACTTGGTTTTATTTTACTTGAACATGATATTTGGATATCAAATTGAACGTATATTGACTCCAAATTTACACTAATTGGATTTTGTGCTTGAATTGTAACCGGGCATTTTATTTTGCACAGACAAATAGTTACATATAAGATTTCAAGGATTTCTAAGACTTTTTATTTATGGCCAAACATATAATCCTATGACAGTTTTTCCAAATGAGTCCACACCCCAAAATTGATGTGTTGTAGATTTGTCTTTTGCAGCTTAATGTTTTACATTTTGGGTGTAAATCTATTATTTGTGGTGATCTTTTAAAATGTGGCATTTTCAGAACAATCAAATATTAATTAATAGCTTTTTCATACAACTTTTATGCTGTGAATTATGTCAAAACTCACTTTTTCCACCTCATTTTGTCAGGAATTTGATTTGAAAATTAAAACAACATGCTTCCACAAAATTTTTACACTATGTTATTTCAAGGATACCTCTGATTGTTAAAATGTTTTAAATGCGGAAATATTCCCATTTTAAAAAAAAAAGTGTGTTGTGACCCCTGTTTTTTTTAGAGTGGCTGGTTATCACCCGAATACAGCATTTCTTTTACATTTATGAATCCATATTTTAATAAATTATTCATACTTCTTACAAGTACATGTGTTTGTGTGTATGTATATAAGCCAGGGATAGAAGAACATGGCTATTAGCCATATTCCATCAACAGTAGTACTTATGTGGACACAAGTTGGATTTGGTACCACAGCAACATTTTTCGGGGGTGGGCTTACAAGTTTCATTATAGTTCCATACAGTTACCTTCAATGCAACCAATTTGCAGCTTGTCTTCTTGTATATTGGCCAAGTTTTCTTGAAATAAATGCCTTTTACCTCAGATGTTCCAAGAAATAGGCAAATATTGGCATTTTGAGACATACAAAGTGTAAAAAATGGTCCATTTTGTAGATAAAGGTAAAAAAAAAATACAATTTTTGAAAAATATCCCAATATTTTGAATATTTTTGATGAGACTTGTTTAAAACTCTTTTAATCTTTTTGCAGAACATTCTGACAAAATTAAGAAAGAGTCTTCAATTCTTGAACAAAAGGCCCATGGACTTTAGCTGCAACCTGGTATACAAAACAGTACATAACTTTAAAGGGTCACCATTTCTTCTGTAATTTTTTTTTTAATTCTGTATTATAATTATTTTGCAAAAATAAATGTGAAGCTATAAAGAAAATAATTTTGATAGTAAAAAAAGTGAAATGGTAAAATTTCAAAAATATTTGACAGATTTGTGAGGAACATTTTTGATTTTAGTCAAAATTGGGTGATTTTCAGTGTTTATTTACTTTTAAAAATTAGTGGAAAATATTTTAATGTATAATTTTTACTTTTTATGTATCATTTTTGAGACATACAAAGTGTAAAAAATGGTCCATTTTGTAGAAAAAGGTAAAAAAAAATACAATTTTTGAAAAATATCCCAATATATTGAATATTTTTAATGAGACTTGTTTAAAACTCTTTAAATCTTTTTGCAGAACTTACATTCTGACAAAATTAAGAAAGAATCTTCAATTCTTGAACAAAAGGCCCATGGACTTGAGCTGCAACCTGGTATACAAAACAGTACATTTCTTCTGTAATTTTTTTTTTAATTCTGTATTATAATAATTTTGCAAAAATAAATGTGAAGCTATAAAGAAAATAATTTTGATGATATTTTGATAGTAAAAAAAGTGAAATGGTAAATTTTCAAAAATATTTGACAGATTTGTGAGGAACATTTTTGATTTTAGTCCAAATTTGGTGATTTTCAGTGTTTATTTACTTTTAAAAATTACTGGAAAATATTTTAATGTAAAATTTTTACTTTTTATGCATCATTTTTGAGACATACAAAGTGTAAAAAATTGTCCATTTTGTAGAAAAAGGTAAAAAAAAATACAATTTTTGAAAAATATCCCAATATTTTGAATATTTTTGATGAGACTTGTTTAAAACTCTTTAAATCTTTTTGCAGAACTTACATTCTGACAAAATTAAGAAAGAGTCTTCAATTCTTGAACAAAAGGCCCATGGACTTGAGCTGCAACCTGGTATACAAAACAGTACATAACTTTAAAGGGTCACCATTTCTTCTGTAATTTTTTTTTTAATTCTGTATTATAATTATTTTGCAAAAATAAATGTGAAGCTATAAAGAAAATAATTTTGATAGTAAAAAAAGTGAAATGGTAAAATTTCAAAAATATTTGACAGATTTGTGAGGAACATTTTTGATTTTAGTCCAAATTTGGTGATTTTCAGTGTTTATTTACTTTTAAAAATTAGTGGAAAATATTTTAATGTATAATTTTTACTTTTTATGCATCATAAATGTTAGACGGGAAGAAAGTACAATAATTTCACTCAATTTTGCCTAAAAATCATAAAAATTTGCCTGAAATTCTTCGGATTACCCCCAATACTGCTGTCAAAATTTTAATTATTCATCTGTTGTAAAATGCAACAAATTGTGTTGCATGTTTTTCTTTCCTTTGTTAAATAACTTGGAAAAAAATCATGTGTTTTTCAGATATTGAAAAAGTATCCATGTGTTTGTCACAAATTTAAAGGTTAAGAAATTTAGTCTAATTATGTCCTGCTGTATGTTAGAATTTCCAAACCATGAGTGAACTGCATTTTGCTGCTGTGTTCCTCTGACTTAACACAATTTTAATCTTTTAAAACCTGAAATTGTTGCATTTCCCTTCTCGAGAAAATAAAATCTATGTGTTTGCAGGGAAATTTCTCTGTCTTCATTTCATTCAGACTGGCTCACCCTCCCCACCCCACCCCTTTTCTTGAACATGATATTTTTCCTAATTTCTTATTTTCGACTTACATTTTGGCTTGTATAACGTCTTGGCGACTTTCGACTTAGTCATATTTTTGTACTTATTGATGTCAGTAAGTAGGCAACAAGACGGTATACTAGCCAACATGCAAGTCGAAAATAGGAAATTAAGAAATAAACGTGCGCACTATTAGCGGTTATCATTTTGGCTTGCTTTCGTACTGGCGACTTTCGACCTTCGTGTTTTAAAGTAGCGAAAAGTAAAAATTATGAATGGTAGTTATAGGCTTCCATACCGACCCGTCCTAACTCCCTGTATTCATAGGCTGAAATAGCAAGAACACGCATTTGAGGACCGTCAAATTCCCCGGATTATCGGGGGGGGGGGGGGGTTGGGGGGGGGGGTCCCCTTCTCTTCTCGTAGGCGACCGCAGCCACTGTTCATAACCCGAAATTTGTTCAGGCATCTCATATTCTGCCCCCCACACTCAACACAGCAACACAAGGTGAACAAACATACACAGGACAAACTGTTTACTTTTCAATTTAATTTATTGAACTTTATATATCAATGGTTGATCAATCACACCGCACAAACTGATTCTCCACATTTTAAATCTGAAATATAACAAATTATTTATATTATACAAGCACCCACAGCGAAACTTGTTCCATCGAAAGGTCGGGTCAGAAAATGAAAAGTTATAAGAAAATGAGATTCGTGGAAAAAGCAGTGTGTTAGTTTTACAGGTTCAACTACTGTATATTTAAACATGTTTATAAATACACATCAGATCATATTGATACACAAATCAAGCCATATTGATGAGTGTGGTTTATATATAATGAATATTAACCTGCACAGGATCCACCAACACAGGGTAAATTTCCACATTGTTTGTTGTCACTACATGGTACTATAAAAAGAAGTAATATATTATTACACACGAGATAATAAGCTATCTATACATAGACCAGTACGTCCTAACACAGTACGGGGGATCACGTGCCTAAGTAGGTAAGATGCTGGCTCGCTCGCCTGGACGTCGGGTGTTCGATTCCTGCATTGGCCAAGAAAGTTCATCACGAGGTCCCGTGTTCATACAGGCGTGCACGTAAAAGGTCCCTTGGTAAGTGGAATTCGATGTATGAGTAGGCCGTCGCCCGCGCAAAATTTTACTCATAGCACACTGTATGGCGTATGCCCGTCTTCATAAGTCCAGGTTAGGAGCAAAACAATAGGACGTTAAACCCAATTTCATTTTATTTCTAACACAGTACACTTTATTTCAACCAGAGGGTTATAATCATTATACTACTTGTTAAGCACAAATAGATGACTTGACCACCGAATCCCCTGTAGATTTCGAAACAGTTCTATCTTATTATATTTATCATTGACTTTTAGAGTCTTGGTTTCATCAGAATTCGTTCAACACTTGTATTACACGGAGACTGTCCAGGATATTAAGATGGTGATCATATACCTGACAGTTGTATTCATAATAAGCCAATATGAGTGTCTTGTCTTAGTATTTATAAAAAGAAAAAAATAACTTGAGTTGGTATAAATATATAAATACATAGGGTTTATGTTAATGATCTACTGTCTATAATATAAATCATAATTACTGAGACAAGCTCCATCTTTACAACTGCCATTAGATTCGAAAGGGCAAGTTTCACCATCATCCCGCCTATTACAGCCATTTACAACTATAATAAAGATAATTTACAATATAGAATATGATGTTTAAGATTCTCTTTCATCGGATACAAGTATAACATGATCAGGGGGACAAATTACAAATCAAATCAGTCAACATAGGATAATGTTACCAGATGTTCCTCTTGATAAGTACTTTTAAAAAAGTATATGCTTCAAGTTTAAACGTATTAATAATGAACAAGATGCGTTATGAATAACATACATGTCTATCTATGTTATACTTACTTCTGCACGTGTCATTTACACATGTTGAAAAACTCTGACAGAATCCTTCCCCACATTGATCACCTGAAACAATTGAAGTATTGGAGAGTGATGGCTGCTACTACAATCAAGGGCAGATAATCTGAATTCGTGACTAATCCCGTATATGAACCCAGAGGTTTATGGAGAAGAACGGAACGATATCATTGGTGATATAGAGAATTATGTAATATTGTAAGTAAAACAAACAACATACCAATAGGTATACAGAATTGAAGTATGTCATCTATTGGTCTATCACAAATATCATCTGGAATATAAAACATGAATATGAAATAAAACCAAGTACGAACAATAAATTAAACGCTATATTAACGTATTCTGACATGTCAGTAAATCATTTATTGGTTGCTGACGTGTCATACAGGAAGTTACGGATTGTGTTGGTGCTATCATACAGGAAGTCAAGGATTGTGTTGGTGCTATCATACAGGAAGTCAAGGACTGTGTTGGTGCTATCTTTACCCTCTGTTTTTAGACCGCTTCGTGAAATTGTTAAGTCGTAGTTAAATTATCAACAGTTTGTAAACCTTGTGAAATCAGTACGTCAAACAGTCTTGACAATGTTTGGGAATTTTGTTGACTGGTCTATTGACATATAACTGTTTATCCGTTAGCAATTCAATTCTGAGGTACGATAAAACAATTTTAATCAACGAACAGATGACATGTTATACTTACCTTCGACTACACACATATCATCAATACAAACTTCGCGGTTAGTTGTATCACAGGCTGTACCTCCACAACTTGCAACTGAAAAATATAACCATATTACAGATGAGACAATTGTCAAACTATTTAAGATTTACCTATTTTGTAATAATTAATTGAAATATGATAAACCAATCCATGGAATATGTCTCGTTAATTTATAGATTAATACCCAGAGTGGAAATTTTAACTTTAATTGTATCAGTAAATAACAACACAATAGTTATTTGAGTCGTATGTGAGTAATAAAGAAGTGGATTTGTTATAAATGTAGCAGATAAAAGACTAGATATCTTACCATCGGTCGTACATAAATAATTGAAACATGCTCCACCTCTTTCTTTACACTCGGTCACGTGACATACTCTCACTGTAAAATAATTATAATAATAAAAATATCGTCACGTTACACACTCTATTGCACTATGGACATACTCTTACTGTAAAATAATATTCAGTATGATTTAAGGCGAGGCTATCTGATAAGAGATCATTGCACTATGGACAATAGGTGAGACCTCGTCTGATCAGGTGACGTGTTTATTAGAAAGCCCAAAATCACAACAGATACTTACTGTTACAAGTAGCTCCACCAAAACCAAAGGTACAATCACAGACACCCTCACCCACACATTGTCCGCCATTCAAACATACCACGTCATCACATGGATCTACTAAAAAACGCAGTGATATTTAGACATAGTAATTTACCACTAGATAAATTGTTGACTCTAAAAGACAAAAATCACAACAATACTTACATCTAACGTTACAAGTAGCTCCAACAAATCCAGAGGTACAATTACAAACACCATCATCCACACATTGTCCACCGTTCAAACACTCTACGTCATCGCATGGATCAACTGAAAAACACAATAACATTTAAACGTAAACCATATGATTCACTAATAAAGTAGTGTTGGCTCTAAAGACAATAATCACAACAATACTTATATGCAACGTTACAAGTAGCTCCACTACAATTTCAAACACATTCACCCACACATTGTCCTCCTTTCAAACATTCTACACTAATGGCTTTTATTTTATTTTAATTCTAAATTATCGCATGGATCTACTGAAAACAACCAAGGTGAGATTAATTTAATAACAGATTTGTAACAGCCATTACACGGGAGGTAATAAATCAGCGACGTGCATATTGACGGCACAATGGCCACAGATCACTAACGATTCATTAGCAGATAAAGTAGTGTTGACTGTAAGACAAAAATCACAACAATACTTACTGTTGCATGTTGGTCCACTGTAACCAGATACACAATCACAAACACCTTTACCTACACATTGTCCACCATTTAAACATACCACGCCATCACATGGATTTACTGAAAAACATAGGATATAAACACCTTAGAAGGGGTGTTATTGTCCAATAGGGGTCACAAGATTAATTGTGGTTGAATGTATGAAATGGGGTTTAACGTCCTACGCTTAAGCACCGTACCTGGGCTAACTGAAGACGGGCATATGCCATGAGGGGAAATTTTTGCCGGGCAGCGGCACTACGGCCTACTCTTATATCGATTTCCAACTGCCAAGGGATCTTTTACGTGCACTCCAATGTGTACATGGGACCTCGGTTTTTCGTCCCATCCGAACGACTAGGCAGCTGTCCTTGTCAGGCCCTCCTTCTGTATCACTGACAAGGGGAAATCACGTCGGAAAATCGAGATGAACTTTCTCGGCCAATGCAGGGATCGAACACTCGACCTCCAGGCTAGCGAACCAGCGCCTTATCCACTTAGCCACCGTGATCCCCATTAATTGTGGTACACAGGTGAGATTAATAACAGATTAGTAACAACCATTACATAAACCATATGATTCCCTAGCAGATAAAGAAAGTAGTGTTGACTGTAAAAAGAAAATCACAACAATACTTACTGTTGCACGTTGGTCCACTGTAACCCGATATACATTCGCAAATACCATCTACACATTGTCCTCCATTGAAACATGTTATGCCATCACATGGATCTACTGCAAAACACAGTAATATTTACATATTAAAGTAACTACATATGATTACAAGGGAAATATCACAGTGTGATCCATGGCTATGTGTACTTGGACTCATTATTTAATATTTAACTAAGAAAACAAAACCACAATAACAAAGCTAGATAATCTACGGGCCCGGATGTAAAACTGAAACATCAATTTGGTTCACCATGTAGAATATATTTACAATGCGTCTGTTAACATATTGAACGGAATTGAACTATTTGTGGGCAGGTATTCATATAAGAGATTATAATAATAATAATAATAATAATAATCTCGTCATTTTTAAAAGAGTAGAAAATTAGGCCTGAGGCTTGTTTCTAATTTGACCCTTGGCACAGATCGTGCGAATGATTTCGACCATTACTGCAGGAAGAAACCGAAGAACTCGGGGGAAACCTCTTGATCGGACGGGAGACCGAATATCCCTCTCACTTACAACGATAGAGTTCTTGCCCTGTGCTGGGATTGATCCGTCGATGTAAGTCTAAGGGCAGTTAAAACATGTTTACATGTTGTTATTATTTCATAATAGTAATAATAATAATAATAATAATAATAATAATAATCTATTGATAAAGCGCTAAATATCCAACAAACTAGTTGCTCAAGAGCGCTCTCTACATAAGATATATTTAAAAGATGACTAGGACACAATAAACATTTAAACACATTTGTGACCCCCACAACAAAACCAGTCAAATGTCACAATTTTTGAAAACTGTGATTTAATGCTGATCTTAAAGGGAACTGGAACAGCTTTCTGTTGATATATAATATATGCAAATCACAAAAAAAATTGGCTGAGTTATGGCCATCTGAAGTTTCAAAAGCTGCGGTGCATCCAAATACAAAATAATGAGAAATTTGCATTTTAAAACTGCCAAAAATAAATCCCATAGTAACACATATATAACTATTGCATAAATCAAAATGAAAGTTTGTGAATATAATAATGTGTGGTGTATCAACGTTTGTACAAAATTTTATCAACATATTCCTTTAGTAACCTATTTTTTTCTTATTTTTTTTCTGAAATTTACCGTAAAACCATAATTTTTTCGAATGGGCTGTGTTATGGCCATGGCTACAACAAAGGACTGGTTTCACATTTTAAATGTGGTTTTTGCCACAAAAGATCATTTTGCACATCTTAATTTGTTGTATTCTTTATGTGATAATATTTTTTGGGTCAAACGTTTAGCTTAGATTTGTGTTTGATATCTAAGAACTATAAAATACTGATTTTTGTTTGGTTACCATGGCAACATTTTTCTAAAATAGTAATTTTAATCATTTTGCACATCTTAATTTGTTTTGTTTTTTATGTGATAATATTTCTTGGGTCAGACAGATTAGCCTAGATTTGTGTTTGATATCTAAGAACTATAAAATACTGATTTTGGCTGGTTACCTTGGCAAAATTTTTCTAAAAACGTAATTTTAGTCACTTTGCACATATTAATTAGTTTTCTTTTTATGTGAAAATATTTCTTGGGTCAGACAGATCAGCTTAGATTTGTGTTTGATATCTAAGAACTATAAAATACTGATTTGGGCTGGTTACCATGGCAACATTTTTCTAAAGAAAAGTAATTTTAATCATATTCAAAAGATGAAAAACGATCGAAACCCTGACTGACATAACTTGGCAAGCGAGGAAAATACGAGCGCACAAAGTAAACTCATATTAGGTAACTAGCAATATAATTACGCCATTTTTACGGTTCTTTTTTTTCACAGCCTCAACAAAATACCCTTTTTGTGCAATTTTTTATTATATTTTCACAAAAACGATTGATTTATTGAAAATAGATGCTTTTCTGAAGCGTATTGTGCCCAAAAACATGCGACTGGTTTTGTGGCGGGGAATCACATTTAAGGAATGAACAGAATAAATGTCCGAACTGGTAAAATTACTATTAACAAAACACTCAGGGTAAACAGATTGAAAGAGTTCAGTCTTAAGAGATTTTTTAAAAGATGTCATGTTTTTAGAGTCTTTAGTTCTTTTTGATAGCTTATTTCATAATGTTGGGCCACTATAAGCGAAAGTTCTCTCACCACTTTTAGTTTTTACTGGGGGACATACAAGAAGGTTCTCATTCTGTGAGCGAAGTGAACGCGAGGGAGTGAAGGGTGTAATAATTTATTGAAGATATTTAGGAGAGTCAATATTATTCAGTGCGTTATATGCAATAATATTTATCTTAAATAATATCCTTTCTCTAACCGGAAGCCAGTGTAGCCGTTTAAGCACAGGAGAAATATGTTCACCTGGTTTTGTTTCAGTGACGATCCGAGCTGCTCGATTTTGGAGCTTCTGTAGTTTATTGATTTGCAAAGCATCTAAAACATGTTGACGGGGTGATATAGCATCTTAAACATATTTACCCGGGGTCATATAACCCGACAACAAACCCACGAGGTTGGATCCGGCGTCCTAACTTCGTTAACCACACGTAAACCATTTGGCCAACCAGCACTCTATTAACTTATGAACACAGGATTTTACAAATATACGACATAAACAGAAGAGAGTAATGGGGTTTGACGTCCTCTCTATACATGGTCATTTCGAGACTAACATATGGTTGAATTTAACTTCTGTTATTCGCTTCCACGTAGATTGTATTTACCAGTAGGAGGAATTAGGAATAATGATTCGGTACTGAGCAGTGACAATTTAATTTAAATTATTTTATCCCGACCTGCTATCGTTCACTAGTGATAGGCACCATAAAAAATGATATGGTCGATCAATGGTCAACTTTTGAGTATCAATTCTAGTAGCCACAGTTGGATATCATCAAGTGGAAAATAAAAATACTTACCTGGACAACAGCTACAGAGATCAAATTGCTCAACTTTATCACAATTTAAACGTCTTAGGCTAATTGCGGGCCGTCTCGGCAAGTTCCACCATCCTTTTCTGTTTGCCGTACAACTTGAAAGGCTAAGAGCAACCACAAGATACACCAGACTTAAAGAAGTATACATATTGTAACTTGAAGTCAAACGCTACTGACGAGTGTTCTCTTTACGCGCCATTTTATACAAAATTGTAAAGAGAAAGATATCTGGCCACGACACCAACTGGGAGGAGCCAAGTGTTACTATTGGCCGAGAGGAATATCTTATATTGATTGCGACGCACCATTATTATTGTAAACAGAATTATATCTGGCGACGACACCAACTGGGAGGAGCCAAGTATTACTATTGGTGGAGAGGAATATCTTATTATTGATTGCGACGCACCATCATCATTATTCGCCCATTGCGTGTATAGTTCATATTTATGCCTACTTCACGGATTTATTTCTACTGATCGTGAAAACTGAAAATAAAAAGTAAAGAGTCCACATTTTCCCTATGGTTTAATGTTTTGATTAGGGTATTTGTATGGTGAATGAGGACCCTTTTCACGTAATGCATATGATCATTATGTTTTCTATGGTCATTTGGTGCCCTTGGAGGGGTTGGGCGCGGCACTCTAGACCACCAGGCCATCCCAACCCCCCTGGTGCCCTTGGAGGAGTTTGGCAATCTAAAATGAACATTTTAAGCCTAGAACTGTTTGTTGGAAAGTTGTTGTTATTTGGGGTGATAAACTACATATAAATCTCAAAATAAATACCAATTTTATTCGCCATCTTTGTTCTAAATTTGGCCTTAAAGCATCATAATTCCTGCATATTTTTTCATCAAATTTGGCATAAACAATCCTGATCGCCCTCCAAAATAATCCACTGGTCACATTTCGGCTATTGACTGTGGTTTTTCTGGTATCCAAGGAAACGCCCAAAAACGATGAGTTCTCTTAGAAATTATGTTAGTACAACCTCAAAATAATCCCACCGGTAGATCGAAAGAGATGGTTATGAGCGACAGTTTGACACAAAAACGTTGTAAAATATCATTTCAAAGTATTTTCAAATCTGTGTTCAGTATTTACAATTAAACGAGATTTTGTGATTTTAGGTAAAAAAAACAATTTGGACGTAAAAAGTAAATATTCGTGGAAATCTTCTCGTTTGCCATCAATAGATTTTTTTATTTCCAACTGCAATCCCTATTTGATGTTAGAATTTTGACTTCTACACTCTAAAAGGGAATCAACCCCATCATACCATTTAACATCAGTTATGGCACTGATCCAGTGTTTCTGATTTTTGTGAACAATGTTAAATAATAGTAAATAAGTTGATTATCCTAAGCATATCATCAGTTATGACACTGATCATTCTAGTAGATTGTTGCTGCTGTTATTCAAAATACAGACCAAGAATCCCTTTTTAATTGCCATTTGTTATTTGAAGCTTCATGGTGTAAATAAACAGCGTAAATAAACAGGGAAACCGAAATTTTGTGTAGTTCGAAGTAGCATTCGAAGAAACGTTTCGTATTCTATGAAATTTTGTATCTTAACTTATCCAGACACATTGAGGACGGATTTATGTGCCCTGTTGTTGATCACATTGTAGATAAAATACAAAACTAATCAAAGTTCATCCCTGTCTAGCGATAGCAACAGGGGCTTATCAAAATTGTTCTACCTGATCTTCCCACCCGGAGTAACTATATATTTCCATGACAACGGCATGTTTTATCTGCGACCCCTATTTTTATGCCCCCCCCCCCTCACCGCCATATATTTTATTTACAATTGGTATATTTCGTTTCTTACGATTGCATTTGCCACAAGTGTATTTCTTTTAAATACCTATACATTTCATTTCAAAGCAAGTGTTTTATTCGCCTCGCGTATTCATCTACTACCGTACCCGCAGCCTGTATTTCTTTCCAAACTAACTATTCAAAAAAGTAGGGGATATTTGATTTTTAAGTGTTATTAAAGTCACCTAATGAAACTGGCGAAGAAACAAATGACAAAATGAAATGAAGTTCACATTCATCGATTTATTCCAAATGACTGACCATTATAAGGGTAAAGTGATACCCGGGGTAAAACAGCAAAGTTACCACAGCATCACAACGAAGTCAGTAACGGGTAAATCCTCCTCTGTTTGCCAAACAAGCATTGATCCGACGTGGCATACTCCTAATGAGACGTCTAACGTCATTTTGGTCCAGATTGTCAATTCCTGTTGCAACGCAGCAGCAAGTTTTTGGACATTGACAGGACGTTGTTGACGTTGACGTAACCTCTGTCCAAGCATGTCCCAGACATGCTCGATGGGGGAGAGGTCGGGACTCAGTGCTGGCCAAGGTAATGTGGTGATGTTCTGTTGTTGGAGGTAACCTGTGACGATAATGGCCCTGTGACATCTTGCGTTGTCATCCTGGAAGATTAAACGGCGGCCATGACGTCGTGCGAACGGCACAACATGGACTGCCAAGATGTTGTCCCGGTAGTACTGGCCTGTAACACGCCCTGCAACATGAAAAGCCGTTCTTCCCCGAATCGATCATGTCTGATGACGTTAACGTCTTGGGAGCGCTCGTTTCGACGACGCCACATCCTCCTACGTCTGTCCAAAAAATCAACAGTGAACCTTGACTCATCTGAAAACATCACATTGCTCCATCGTCGATTATCCCAGTGTTGACGATCCCTACACCAACGACGTCTTGACCGAATGTGATGATCTCCCAAACAAGGGATCACGCGAGGACGTCGGGCGCGAAGGTGACCCCTATGCAGTCGATTCCGAATCGTCTGGCCACTCACTCTCACACCAGTGTCTGTTTGAAGAGAGCTGATCTGATTGCTGTGATGACACAATTTCTCAAAGCCAAGGTACGGATAAATCGATCCTGGACTTGAGTTGTCGCCCTTGGTCGACCTGAGCGTGGTAAGCCGACGCATATCAAATTTGTTTTCTGGTCACTAAAACAATTAAACTGATTTTTCCACCCTGAAATTTAATGCCGAAATGACTGTAACATTCAAAGTCGGAGTCGTGCAAATCTTGGGTTGGACCCCCATGATGATCCCAAGCATCACCTTCATTCCATGCGGTAGCTATTTGTGCGTTTGGGCGTCACATGTAAATGGAAATGTTTCTTCTGTTAGGTTCTATAGTGACTTTTTTCGTAGTCATTTGCATATTTTAGTATTAGGCCCCCAAATCAAATATCCCCTACTTTTTTTGAGCAGTATGTGTTTTGTTTTCAAACATATAATATATTTACAATACTACCGACATAGTTTTTTCGGGGAGACTTGTAAGGCAAAGTAAAAAATAATATACATATAATATTTTATGGTATAAATACATAATGTGCCCGAAATCCGATGTCGTTTACGTAAGATACTACTTTTCCATTTATTTGAATCGAATACGGCAAATTTGTACTTGGTTTAGAATGTATTTAAACATCATTTTGTGGAGAGACTCTTTTGCGACGATTTTTGATATCGATCATTATTTTATCGGGAATTGTAATTTCTTTGAATTGACTAAGGGATTAACATTCGGCATAAAGTTTAGAACATTTAAAATCAGTTTAATACACAGTGACATTTTTTCTGGAACCATCAATTCTTGCTTGGTCGACCGGTTCAGCCGACAACGGGTATCATCATTATTTTCGCATTGTTACTCCAACCAAACTGATGTATGTTCATTATTTTGGTCGAGGTTAAATTAGTTAAGTGGCATTATCCCTCGACCAGACATCGTGACATGACAGAGCATATCCATGTTAAAAAACGAATAGCAAATAACTAAAATGAATGGCAAATTACGAAAACTATAAAATTGTCTTATCATTCAAAATTATTACATTTAATATTCCACTTTATCTAAATTTCTATTTTATTGAAAATTCTCTTCTTTCCTAAACGTTTTATATAAGTATTAAGTTGCTTGTTACTGTATCCAATTTATTATATTATTCCATTCATCGTTGTATATAAGAACTCTGAATAAATACATGTTAAATCATGAGATTTTTCAATGAAATAGAATTATAGAGAAAGTGGAGTATTTAATGTAATAATTTTGAATGATAAGACGATTATATTATGTAGAATCATCTGGTTAGTGCAGGCCAATTTAAAATAATTTTAAAGGAACTGTTTCCTAATCCTAATATTCAATAAAATATTGTTTAAAAAAAAGAATGTCTAATCTAATTTTAGTAGCATTCCCCCAATAATGGGGCAATAATCAAATATTGGTAGTATGTAACTATTATAGAACATAATTCATGTTTCGTAAGGTAAATAAGCTTTCATCTTATTTGATTCAATAAAAATCAGGAATAGGAGAGGACCCAGGATCGACCCTTATGGAACCCCACATTTGACAGTAGTAATTTAGGAGGTATGTGATCCTAAGCAGATCTTTTGCTTCCGTGAGTTAAGATATGATTCAATCAATATTTGTGGATTTTGATCGAATCGATAAAGATGTAGTTTTTCGATAATAAGCTTGTGATCAATTAGATCAATTGCTTTGCCAAAATCAAGATACACTATACCCCTCATCAAAGTTCAAAGTTCTTTATTTCTTGAGTCATACGACTCATCAGACATGACAATACATTATACAATAAATAATGATATACAAAAAATACATTTCATCAGAGTTATTTACAATATATACAATGGCAAAGAGTAGATTACAAATAATATTAGGTTTGGGTATTTACAATTGCATTTCTGGACTTGTTGGACAAATATAAAAACAGTCCAAGTTTACGAAGTTCCTTTATATTATTTACAGCTAATAATTGTATTAATTTATAGACACTTGGGTTAATAAAATAGTATGGTTTAATATATTTTTTACGAATATCATTAAAACAAGAACATATCAGTATATGGTGAAATTCGTCTTCAATATCTCCGTTATTACATATTAAACATAATCTATCAATGCGCTTAATATTTCGAAATCGACCACTCTCTATGCATAAATTGTGCGCTGATAAACGTATCCTGGTAATTGATTTAATATGAATACTGTTTAAAGATTTCGTCAGATAAAATTGTAGTGTGAAATTAGAGACAATGTGCTGGTAAATGAATCCTTTTGGAGATGAACAAATGTTTTCAAAGCACTTTTGTTTATATATATCAAAAATTCTACTTTTAACAATAAAAAATGATGTTTTGTTAAAACTGAAACTTTCCCATATATAGCCAAGGCCTATATCATATAATTCGGTTTTAATACTTTCAACCCATGGGTCGTTATTAATCATCATATCATTTAAACAGTTTTTTAATAATTTATTTTCAGTAGTAAATAATTTTAACCAGTATTTGAATATTCTGATTTTCCTAAAAATGTACAAAGGATATCTGCCTAATTCAAAATAAATCATACAATTGCTTGTTGATTCCCTAACGCCTAATAATTTTTTACAAAAGTTTGAATGGACTTTTTCAATGTCATTAGCCTTGTGGTTTCCCCAAATTTCAGCACCATATGAGAGAATACTGCTCACATATGTGTCAAAAATAGATAGTTTGGTTTCAAAATTAAAATAATTGTCATTACATATTTTTAAAATTGCAAATAGTGCTTTTTTTCCCCTGGTCGGCTATATGTTTTTGCGTTTTAAGAAATTTTCCATTAAAATTAAGAATTAACCCCAGGTATTTAAATTCGTCCACGATATCTAACACAAAATCATTAAAATGCCAGGATTCATTTTCTTTTATTTTCCCCCCGTTTCTAAATATAACAACTTTAGTTTTTTGAGTATTAACAGTTAAATTCCATTTTTTAGTATAATCCGATAATGAATTAAGTAAATTTTGAAGACCTTCGGGAGTTTCAGAAAACAAAACTTTGTCGTCCGCGTACATTAAAAGAAAAAGATTCATGGCGTAAACAGGAATAGATTGACAATTATTACTAATAAAATGAGACTCGATATCATTTATATATAGTGAAAATAAAAGAGGGGATAAAATTTCACCTTGTAAAAGACCGGTTGGACAATTGAATAATTCTGATATGTCACCGTTAAGTTTCACACAACACTTTACTTTTTCATATAAGGACCGAATAATTTTTGAAAGTTTACCATCTACCCCTTCATGAATGAGTTTGTACCATAAATTAGCTCTATTAACCAGATCGAAGGCTTTTTTATAGTCAACGAAACAACAATATAATCTTTTTTTTCGTTTAAGAGTGCGATTAATTAGAGATTGTAAAACAAAGATCGCATCAGTAGTCGATAAATTTTTACGGAAACCAAATTGGAACGCTGTTACACTTTCATGTGATACATCGAAGCGTAATAGTCTATTATTAATAATAGAGGTGAATAATTTAGCCATACAGCTAATAATAGTGATACCACGGTAGTTATAAGGACAGGAAGAGTCACCACTCTTAAAAACCGGTATAATATTACCTATACTCCACGTGGATGGAAAGTGGCCTGTATCCAATATATTATTGAATATTAGCAGTAGACTGGGTATAAGCTGTGCCTTACAATTTATAAAATATTCATTTAAAATATTATTGGACCCACAGGACTTATTATTCTTGAGTTTTTGAATTGCATCATTAATTTCAATCTCAGTAATAGGAGCATCATACTCGTTAATATAGCTTTTATCAATATTTAAAATGTTATCATGTACATATAAAAAATCTTCAACAGAAGAATTATTCCCTTGGATATTGGATGAAAGCCCGATAAAATGATCTGTAAAATCATCAAATTAACTTCCTTAATAATCGAAGATTTACATTTTTTAAATAGTTTATTGAAATTTCTAGGATTATGTTTACGCATAAAATTGAGCATATTACCCTGTTGGGATTTATAAATTTGTTTCAGCTTAAGTTCTATCTTTTTATACTGGGATTTGTTATAAGTTAATATTAAGCGATTTTCTGTTGATTTATGTTTGTTCAAAGCATGTAAAGCACCCTTATAATCAGTGTAACGCTGTTTACATAAATCGTTGAACCATGGTTTATCTAGCTTAAAACTACTCTTGCGCTTACTATTTACAATGGTCTTTTTACAGTGAGGTATAACTAACTCAGTCAGCGTTTTAGAAAAACGTTCAACACTGGCATCTATCCCAAGCTGACTGGACTCACTCAGTTCACATGTTTCAAGAAGAGTTTCTTGATAATTACTCAAGGTGTTACAAATAACATCCACCTTATCATCGTCCCATTTTATTTTACAATTCGGTGAAATTACTTCAGTACATTTTCTGTTATCTACGATAGTATTATACTCAAAAGAAAAACATAAAGGCGAGTGATCAGATAATTCATTAAAAATGCCCGATTGAAAGAACTTAAAAGAATTGAAATACTTATAATGAAGTAACACATAATCAATTGTACTAGATCCCTTGGAATTAGTAAATGTAAAACTCCCCTCTCTGTCTTGTTCATTCCTACCATTGAATATTCTCAATCCTGCCGTTTTGCACAATGATATTAAGTGCCTACCAAACTGATTTATAGTTTTATCCATATTGTTACGTTTGATTATAGAAATATCAGGAATATAGTCGATAATATTTGATAGTATTTCATTAGTAGAATTGCATAGGTTATCATGTTCAATGTAATCAATTAAATTGGCCGTGCGACTGTTAAAGTCGCCAACTGCTATCAAAGCATTGCTTGCGTTTACATATTTCGCTATCACTTGCTCTAGCTGTTCAAAGAGGTTAATATCATTTCTCTCGTAAAATATACTGCTACAGGGCGGAAAATAACATGCAAATATCAATAAATTATTTGTAGGTAATGGACTGGGCGATACTTTGATAGTAATGATACAGTCATAGATATTTTCAATAATACTAACATTTTGAATAATTTTATTAGAGAAGTAAATGACAATCCCACCCCCCTTTGCGCCAGGTCGTGCAAATTTGTGAGCAGAGTAACCAAGAAGTTCCAAATCATCATACTGGTGAATCCAACATTCAAACAAACAAATAACGTCATATCTATTTAATATATTTAAAAAGTTATTATCTTTGAGTTTCTTCCGTAAACCTTTTCCAACGTTCCAAGATAGGATGTTTAGTCTACTCCATTATCGATAGCACCAAGCCAATCATCTATCATTCCGATCAGTGCAGTAGCACACGAATGCTTTGATCTAAATCCAGATTGGTGCGCATAAAGATTTCCAAATAGAATTGTATTTGATTGCTTAAGTGCCTTTCGAATATTTTTGAAATTGTGGGGATAAATGAGATTGGCCTATAATTGTTCGGATCAACTAAGTTTCCTTCTTATCTGTAAATAAATGTTTAAATACCTCTGTGGTAGTAATACAATTGGCTCCAATACCACCACACCCAATGGCCTTGTTACAACATGTATTTAAACTCAATAAATGTTTAAATACCTCTGTGGTAGTAATACAATTAATATAACACTTGTTATTTGGGCTTAATGTGATCTTTATTCGGCGCATTAGCAATAGCATCTATCGTTAACTGTTGGTTTACCATATTTAATACTGTTGGGACAGGGGCAATTACTACTGGGTTTATTTGGCATGTCTAGAACATATATTTTTAGATTGCTCTTCATTTTCGATAGAGTCTTTGATAAAGTTTCTTTTAGCATTAGTTATTCGATGTTTGGTTTTAATTCTCCATAATCTATAGTCGTCACACCTATTGGAGGCTTTAAATAAATCCCTGAACTTTTGGGCTTCATTTATTTCCTCATTAAACCGGTTGATAGTATCTTTTCACTCTTTTTCGCTTTTACGGAGCATGACAGTCTATTACAACTATAAAAAGGTTAAACCAGTTAATATATCAGCGAAGTATAGTGTACAGTCAAATATAACCAGTTTTTATTGTCAGTTTAAAAAACTGAGCCATTCAGATACAGTAAAAGAAATAATTATTAGGGGGTTTCCGCTGCAAATAGTATGCATCAATTGTGTTGGAAATAATATCAGT
Source organism: Patella pellucida (assembly GCA_917208275.1). NCBI lineage: Eukaryota > Metazoa > Mollusca > Gastropoda > Patellidae > Patella > Patella pellucida. Next base: position 127,978 of record OU795041.1, read on the forward strand.
AACTTTTATGTGGTCGTTAATTTTAGATCTAAAGGTTTTAGCTTATCAACGTCGACATGTGCATATTGCTTTTATTTTTGTCCCGGAAATAATATTTTATATTTGTGCTTTAGTGTTTTCCCCCTTGCTCTCTATTGGTTGTTCAAGATAAACGTGGTTTATGGGTCGATTATGTTCGTGTATGAGTAATGGTATAGCAACATTAATTGTTCATTTGGAAACAAATTTTGTTTTCGGTTTAAATCGATTGTAACACGTGTTTAAATATTTGCATCCTCAACAGTCGACAACCTGGCTTATGATTGGTTGGCGTTGGCATTATTATCCCATTACTAGCAAATAGACACTGATTTTCTGTGAAGAGTTCCACATTTGGCGTGCTTGGCGAGGTTCTGAGATCGGTTATTTTAGACTAATGCAAACGGGTCAATTTCGTGAAATTTATCGCGGCCAGGTACCGTGCCCAGAATGGCACGCTTATCGCGGTCAAGCGTAAACGGGTCTTATTACAGTAGTTGTGCCTTTTGCTATATAGGAATTTGTGTTGCCATGGAAACAAATTTGACTAGTGCCATTGCAATCTGAACGACAGACTCACCCTACCTGCCAAGACGTGACTCTGACACAATGAACAGCCATGATATTGTAGCAGGGTTCCTATTCATTGATGAACAAAACACCAGGGCATGGATTCAGGTTCTTTATTGTGGATTAAATATATATATAAAAAAACTCTGAAATACATAAAGAAAGGTATAAGAATTGGAATAATAATAATTAATATATACACATTTAAAATAAAGGCGGGAAATCATTGAATGAAAACATATAAATGAAAAATGTTTATTACAATAAGAAATCTTTCAGTAATCAATACATACCCTATGAAATAGGAGTTTTATAAAAAGGCTGATTATTTAGCACTAGCAGATACACTAATACAAGACTGAAAATAACAATATGAAAAGATTAAACTACCGGTAAGTGAAATATTCAAAAAATACACAATTATACAAATACTTATACAAATACTTATAGAAATATTTATAGAAATATTTATTGAAATATACTAAATACTTAATTACTTCTTATATAAAATATATACCAATTATAGTACCTTCTTAAATAGATAAAATATTAAAGTCAGTCAAATAAATATAAAACTTACCAAGTGCAATAATGTGTTCCTTCTTGTAACAAGGTTAGGATAAGAGTGAGGTTTGAAATAGAAGCTGAGATGTGGTTATTTTAGTGAGTTAAAGTGAGTAGAGTTTAGACTTGTTATTGAAAAGAGACTTCTGACCAGATTAAAGATGTACTTTAAAGGGACAATACAACAAACACCAAATATACTATAAATAACAATTGTATTAAAGAGACAATAATACAACAAATACCCAATATACAATAAATACAAATATACACTACCACAATATCTATACGCCGTTATCTAATCGTCATAGGTCGCGAGGTCAACGTACAGATTGTCAGTTTGTAAGCAAACAGACAAAGGTACAATGGACTTCGACGAACAGAAAACCTGCGTCGTATCAGGGTTGTCAGTGGAATAACACGGACACAACTCGAGATTGAATAATACATCCCCGGAAGAAAATGGGATTTTAACAGAATTAGCAAATTTAAACGCACATTTGACACACACGGGGGCCACACTGTTATCACTATTTTGTGCATCGGTCGGGTCTATTTAGTGTGGGGATTGACAAATAGGTAAATTATTTCAGTTCTAAACAAAAATTTAAAACTTTAATGCAATTTTAAAAAATAGCTTAATTCTGGCTGGGATTACTGAGCAAAATGGCCATTTACTGGAAACGTGCAAAAAAAGGCAAGCTACCAGAAATTTCGTCACGTTAGTTACGTACGGTCCCATTGAGGTCATCTGGTTTTATTATTTTTATCTGACAAATTGTGGACTGACAAACAGGGGCGACGATAATATACCTCCACATAAAAATATGGGAGTCTAAAAAGCCGCCCCTCTTGGAATCTGCATCCTGGTAATATGAAATAAAACCAAGTACGAACAATCCAAACCATTAGACAAAATTCGAAGTACTAAAAAAACGGTATAGGCAAAATAGTGTAATCAGCATATTGACTGTTCACCGTGTTCAAAATACACGACAAACAGTGGTAACAGATAATATAAACTTCTAAAACTTTACTAGAGTTTAATTGATAGAAATGTAGAATAAATCGTATAAATCAACACAGTAATTATCGACCTGTATCGAATCTACCATTTTTGTCTAAGGTGCTAGAAAAATATGTTAGAGTACCACTTTTTAACATCTAGAGGTCAACAGTCTGCAGGATAAACACCAGTCGGCATATCGCAAGATAGTACAGAAACAGCTCTTATCAAAGTAATAAATGACCTTCTAATAAGCCGTGACAGTGGACAGATATCATCATTTGTCCTGCTAGACTTATCAGCAGCCTTTGACACCATCAACCACGAAAAGCTGCTTCTCCGTCTGAAATCAGATATCGGCATACAAGAACATGCTCTCGAGTGGTTAGAATCCTATTTAAAAACAGGACACAGCAAGTCACCATCTGTGGTAAGCTATTGGAGCCATCTGTACTAAACCAAGGAGTGCCTCAAGGATCCGTCTTGGTCCTGTGCTATTCACACTCTACGCCAAACTGCAAAAACATGGTGTCAATCAGCACCAATATGCTGATGACAACCAGCTGTACTTTTCATGCGCAGTCGAGGATACCAGAGACCCCCTTGAACAAATGGAACATTTTTGCGAGGAAATAAAGCTATGGATGACGCAAAATCTTCTGAAATTGAACGACGGCAAAACCGAATTTATGTTGATCGGGTCCAAGAGCAAATTAATTACAGAAGCTTAATTTGCCAAATCAAACCATCACGATCGGCATTAGCACTATCCAGCCCACAGATGAAGTGAAAAATCTTGGTGTATACATTGACAAACATCTTAAACTTAACGAACAAGTATCAAACATCAGTAAAACTACATACCACCAGCTGTGCAGCATCAGTAAACTACGTGAATGTTTAACCACCGACGCAACCAAAAAGCTGACCAGTGCTCTTGTCTTATCACTAGACTACTGCAATGGACTTCTGGCAAATTCAAATCAGGAACAACTTAAACGGCTTCAAAATATTCAGAATACGGCAGCAAGAATTGTCACCAGGACTAAAAAGATTGATCATATTACACCGATATTAGGAGAGCTACACTGGCTTCTTACTTGCTCATTATTTACACCAGATGTGCCTTGATTTACTCATATTTTATTCCGTTTTATTATTAGATGTTTCTGGATTCATTGGGTTTTATTTGGACTAAGACTGGACGTTGCTTCTCCTGATATCAAATGACTTCTTGTTCAAAGGGGATACTCGATGCAAAGTCCAGAACGTCCAGAATTGACAGAATTGCAAACAAAAGACACAGAGTTCAGTCCTGTCACAGTTCTATCAGTCCGGTCGGCTGAGGTGGTGTGAGTAGAATTGTGACGTATTTTAAGTAACAAATATGTTTCAGCTGTCATGATTGGTTGAGATATTTTTATGCAGTCGGCACATGCATTGTACTCCGAAATTTCCTGTTTCACTCGATTGACACTATTCTGTATTGAGAGAATTCAATTCTGGAACGTTCAATCAAGTAAGCCCTAGCACAAGGGAAACGACAAGGGCCTGCGTGGTCAGTCGTTGGCCTGGTTACCTGGAGGTCTCATGTTTGATTCCGGTGTTGGGCAAGGAAGTTACTTGGAACAAAAACTTCAAGGTTATAAATGTATACCCATAGGCATGCACGTAAAAGAACCCATATGAGAGTGGCTTATAGTGCCGCTGTCTGGGCAAAATTGCCCTCATAGCACAAGGTATGGTGTATTCCTGTCTTTATTAGCCTAGTCAGGGCAGAATAGTAGGATGTTAAACTCCATTTTATTTTGTTATAGGTCAAGAAATGTCATTGATCAGGGAGAGAATTACTGGTCTTACTCCATATTTAGATTATATTAGTTGTAGTGGTCTCCCTTATTTAGATCTGTATATAAATAATAATGATATTGTCAAGTTAAAAAATTCTAAATACTGTTCAAAATATTGACTCCATGTTATTGACTTGGCCTCGAAGGCGTCGGTGAACCCCACCTTTGTCGATCAAAGTGCCAGGATGAGGGTTTAGCCATTTTGAATAGTTTTTAGGTTGTTTTTTTTAGAACTTGCTACTTGTATATATAGGTATATGGATATATATTTTACTGTGTGATAATTATATGTAACATTGTTTAAATCTGTAGCCTGATTCTTGAGGTTTTTTGGTCAAAATGTCATGGAGGCCAGTGGAGGGATTTTTACATCTACATTAGGATATTTAATTGCCAGGATCTGATACTCTGCAAACAGAACTATCTCAACCCTGCATGGCAGCCATATTGAAAGATCATTCTACTACTTTATAAATTGTTTCAATGACAATTGTGACCCTCCAGTACATAACAGTACACTTGGGTCAAATTGAAGAAATGGAGATAATGGTGTCAAATAAACAAGTATAAAAACCTTTTTTCATTGGTACCTGAATTCTAAGAATCGGACAAAAATTGGCAGAAATATGGGAGTTTTAAGTTTTGAATTTTAGATATTCGGGGAAATGCAACTTTTGACAAAAATGCTCTTAAAGACGATTAATATAAACTAGCAACATACACCCATTTAAATGACACCCTTGTTACAGTGTGTACATGTATATAGACTTAGATCAGTTTGTGTATGTACATGTATATAGACTTAGATCAGTTTGCATCATGTTTACAGTGTATGGTTTATATCATGTTTACAGTGTATGGTGTATATCATGTTTACAGTGTGTGGTGTATATCATGTCATGTTAAGAATGTATATAGTAATTCTGTCCCCTTATTTCATGATGAACGAATGAAGTGCGAGTTATAAATAGATAATTAAATAGGTTGTTGTTTTTTTTTGTGAGGTTATTTTATATTATTTTATTTATCATGGACAATATTGTTATCAGTTAGCTCTGAGTTTAGTAGAGATCTTTATTAAAACCTAGGAGTAGACTTTTATATTTCATATTTGAAAAAAACCAAAAAACAGATGGGGACTTTGATTATATTTAAAATTTCATAATTAATTTGTGGTGCTCAGATTTAAGACAGCATTTAATAATTTTTGTTTTAAAATATTAATATGTTAATTGAAATAATATTTCATCTGGGTATTTTGTGCCATAACTTTTGAGTCCCACAAGTAGGTAGCGGGCTCAATTTATATTTTTTACCCAGATAGAAGTCTGATAAAACGCCTGTTGTACGTTAGTGACATTGCAAATGGCGGCACATTGTGGCCCATTAAGTGGCATTGATGGCATCCGTATCAGTGACTGTATCGGCCTAGCGAATATTAACAGCTGGTCGGTGTGCTGGCTGCAGATAAGTTATTTGCACACTGGTATTTGCCGCTATTGTATTCTGAAAATATGACAGGATGTGACGTCACATTATTTTTAAAAACGTCATGAAATAGTGTATGGCCTTTATATGAGCATGTTTTCTTCCAATATTGATCAATGAATGGTCGGAAATGGTCTATTCAATATAAATTTTACTGATGTTTTTTTTTCCTGAATTCATTTTTTGCCAAAGAAGAATGTAATTTTAAAGTAATAAAATTTATTAAGTTTACAGCATGTCTTTTTATACGCCCACATTGAAATGTGGTCGTATATTGCCGTCGCCCCCGTCCGTCCGTCGGTCCGTCCGGTGTCCACAATTGCTTATGGACGCTCTAGAGGCCAAAGTTAATATCCGATTGACTTTAAATTTATACACAGTGTTTAAGGTCATGAGACGAATAAGCCTATTGATTTTCAGCGATTTCCGATAATTACTGTCAGAGTTATGGCCCTTGATCACTTCAAAACATCTTGTGGACGCTCTCGAGGCTAAAGTTAATAACTGGTTGACTTTAAATTTATATACAGTGTTTAAGGTCATGAGACGAAGAGGCCGATTGATTTTCAGCGTTTACAATAATTACTGACTGAGTTATGGCCATTGATCACTTTCAAACTTTTGTAGACGCTCTAGAGGCTAAAGTTCATATCCGATTGACTTTAAATTTATACACAGTGTTGAAGGTCATGAGACGAACAAGTATATTGAGTTTCAATGAATTTATATAACTTGAACAGCATGGAGGAGAACTTTATTAAAGCCAAACAAATTCCAATGATATTCTTATAATTACATAATGAGTTGTTACTTTTAATCAGATTTTAGTGTATTATAAAAAAAGGGGCAACTCTTGTTGACTGCCCGGACGATTTAGCTGCTGTTGGCGTATGTTTCGTTGCCTGGCAACCTATGTTTTGTTTTGTCATTGTCGTTTGTATACGCCCACGTGGAAATTATATAACTTGAACAGCATGGAGGAGAACTTTATTAAAGCCAAACAAATTCCAATGATATTCTTATAATTACATAATGAGTTGTTACTTTTAATCAGATTTTAGTGTATTATAAAAAAAGGGGCAACTCTTGTTGACTGCCCGGACGATTTAGCTGCTGTTGGCGTATGTTTCGTTGCCTGGCAACCTATGTTTTGTTTTGTCATTGTCGTTTGTATACGCCCACGTGGAAATGTGGTCGTATATTGTCGTCGCCCCTGTATGTCTGTTTGTCGGTCCGTCGTCCACAATTGCTTGTGAACACTCTACACACTACATTTATCACCGGATCGTTTTGATATTGGCATGCGTTGTTTACATTACTGAGATTAAGAATCCTATTCAATTGAAAAAAATTCAGTTAATTTCCTTTGGAGTTGTTTCACTTTATTGAACCTTGTAAAGGCTCTTACGCCAAAAATTATGATAATTTGTTGTAAACAGTCGTATTTTACGTCCGCTTCCACCAAAGTGATATCGCAGACCATCACGTGTAATATGTATTTTTTTTATATGGTCCGGTTAGATTTCGATGATATTATGTGATTTCGCATAATAGCTGATGTCGAGAGGTGTAGAAGGGATACTGCAGATACTGTGGCTTGAATAGATGATCCTCTACCTGTTTTGTTTCTTCTGGAACTGGGTCACTTTGTGCTGGCTGTTTTTTCTTTTCACTTTCTGGGAATCGGAAGCATGGAGAAGCCTTGGCCTGGGGTAACAACTCGGACTCGGGCATCTCCGTCACGGGCCTTCGAACTATTATCTGTGGTATGTCTTTCATTTCTCCGTCGCGATTGTTATTTCAACCTCTCTCACCCTCTTGGATACTCTTGTACCCGGCAGTCTTTGGTCTTTGAATGCTCTGACGTACCCAATATCGGTCATAATGGCCCGGAAATAGTCGTCCGAGTTAAAGACTGGAAAGTCATATACGGTGAGGGTTACTACCTTCGAGAATAGTTTGGGGAATGTATATTTTACACCCATGTAGGTGTGGCTTTCTCTTTCGAATAGTATGATTTAGACCTCTTCCGTTCTAAATGGACATGCCATTCTTCTTCTTTTTGATAGATTGTTTGAATATTTTCAAACCTGCCGAGCAGGCATTCAGGATAGACAGGGGTTGGGATGGTCTAGTGGTCTAGAGTGTCGCGCTTCGGCCTCTTGCTGGCCGTCAACCTCTGGCTTGCAGCTGTGGTTTCGAGCCCTGGTGAGAGCGTATGTTGAATTGAGATAGGGGCGCCTTCTCAACCTCGCGAGTTTTTTCCGGCACTCTGGTTTCCTCCCACTGCTTAAGACCCCTACGCGAAAGCTCATTATTGAAATAAAATTTAAACCATATGTTTGTCACATTTCTCTATCTCTTTCACTTGAAGATACCCGTCTTCAATCAGCTCAGTTTAAGTGCGTAACAGTAGGACGTAAAACCCCATTTCATTCATTCACTTCAAGATAGACCAGTCGGCAATCTTTCCGTGCTACTGACCGCCACGTCGTAGGACACCCTGCTGGTCTCAACTTCGGACACTTCGTAAACTTTGATTTTAGGGTTTATGGTGAATAGAAAACAGGAGATTAGAATACTGGAAAACTGGAGACTAAAGACTCGATTACTTATGAAAACTGGAGACTCGATTACTGTTGAAAACTGTAAACTAGAGACTCGATTACTGGTGAAAACTGGAGACTCGATTACTGTTGAATACTGGAAAACTGGAGATTAGAGACTCGATTACTTATGAAAACTGGAAAACTGGAGATTAGAATACTGGAAAACTTGAGACTAAAGACTCGATTACTTATGAAAACTGGAATACTGGAGATTAGAATACTGGTGTTTAGAATAATGGGAGACTGTGTAACTGGATCTCTAGAACTGCAGGTGTTAACTGGGCGATCGCTAATTAACCTGTGTCTGAATGATATTTATATGCATCCTTGAAATTGGTTAAACCTTATTAAGCCTTCCTTCCTTTTAAAAACCCAGATTAAATGATAAGATAAGCATTTATTTAATTTTAATTTTTTTATAAAAGAAAACAGAAGCTTTTATTTCTACGTACCTACACTTTTAACCAACTGGCGAAATAACCTACCGACTTTTTAACACTTTTACTAAATGGTACAATCTGATCAATAGTTCAAACATAGAAGCATCGTGTGTCCAATTTACAAGCTCATTGGTCAACATAGCAAAAACAAACATACCTTGTAAAAAAAGTAACAATTAGGCAACATGATAATTCCTGGATGAACGGCCAATAATACGCATGAAAAAGAAAAAAAAATAGAATGCACAAAAAAGCGGTAAATAGAAATTCAGACTCTGATTGGCCAAATTTACGGAAAATTAGAAATGACTATATAGACTTAATTAGAAAAAAGCAAAAATTACTACTTTGACAAAATAGACAAACAAATTAGTGACACAGAAAACTTTGGAACAAAAACATGGTGGAAACTTATTAATTCGTATACTAAAACACACGCTGCTTCTACAAACGAACCACCGCCATTAACAGTCAATGGTAATACGGTGTTTACTCAATCAGAAAAAGCAAATGCGTTAAACTCATTCTTTATCAAACAATCAGAACTAGATAGCACTAATAAATCTCTACCACTGCTTGATATGAACCCTAACAGCATCGATAAGATTGTACAAAATCCAGAGGAAGTTAAAGACATAATAGACAGCCTAGATATCACAAAACCCTCAGGACCCGACGAAATAAACACGAGAATTCTAAAATCAGCCATCCACTTTGCCAACTTTTAAAACTATCATTAGATCTACACATTGTACCAAAAATCTGGAAATTTGCAAACATGGTCGCTTTATTCAAAAATGCCTCTCCAAACGATTGTAGTTATTATAGACCAATCTCCCTCTAAAATATAATAGTCAAAAGTTTCGAAAAAATCATCCACAAACATGTCGTTAACTTCCTTAGAGATAACTCAATACTTACACCAGTCCAGAGCGGCTTTCTTCCTGGTGATTCTACCATTTTTCAACTAATCGATCTATCAAACCTTTTCTGTCGAGCCATCGATCAACATCAATATACTAGAATAGTCTTCTGTGATGTCAGGAAGGCTTTTGACAGGGTTTGGCATGCCGGACTCTGTCACAAGCTGGATGATTCGGGGGTTAAAGGAGTTCTACTGCTCTGGTTCGTAGATTATTTAAAAAATAGATAACAATGTGTAACCATCAGTGGCACCTTCTCGGACCCCAGAAGCATCCCTGCTGGTGTTCCACAGGGATCTGTACTAGACCCTCTCTTATTCTTAATATACATAAATGACATTGTGAACAATATTATAAATTCTAACATTAGATTATTTGCTGACGATACATCTTTATACTTAAAAAATTTTGACCCAGAGGCAAGTGCTTCTATCATTAGGGTTGTCAAGATTGGTCGTATTTTTATTTGTTACCTCTTTTTTTGTAAATCATTTTAGTGAACCTGTACTAAAAACAGGACCGGGACTGTACAGCGCAGTGGACGCTTACGGCTGGCCCCCGGATCCAATCACTTGATTTGATAATTTTTTATTTTTTGCAATGTCTATTTTCTGTCTTGTCAACAGGTTTATCTTGTAGATTTTTTTGTTGTTTTGCGTGTAGTGCAGTCCTCCTGCATTTACTATTAGAGTGGAGTTTTAGCCCTTCGTACTGCAGAATGTTCTCGTTGTCGGGCTTTGCTCCTGTTTGCTCACTACATTTATTATTTTAGCGTTTTCCGAGATTCTGTCCGGATTACCGCCCTTATTGTTAAAATTATCTGACGTCAACTGGCAGACTATCGCCATTGAGGTAAGAGACGACCACTGTCAAGATTGGTCACATTTTTTTTTTGTTACGGCTTTTTTTTTGTAAATCATTTTAGTGAAGCCTGTACCAAAACAGGCCCGGAACTGTACAGATCAGTGGACGCTTACGGCTGGCCCCCGGATCCATTAACTTGATCTGATAATTGTTTATTTTTTGCAATGTCTATTTTCTGTCTTGTTCCGCAGGTTTATCTTGTCGATTTTTTTGTTGTTTTGCGTTTAGTGCAGTCCTCCTGCAGTTACTATTAGATTGGAGTTTTAGCCCTTCGTACTGCAGAATGTTCTCGTTGTCGGGCTTTGCTCCTGTTTGCTCACTACATACATTATTTTAGCGTTTTCCGAGATTCTGTCCGGATTACCGCCCTTATTGTTAAAATTATTTGACGTTCTAACACCTGACGTCAACTGGCAGCCTATCGCCATTGAGGTAAGAGACGACCACTGTCACTGGTCACATTTTTTTTTTGTTACGTCTTTTTTTTTTGTAAATCATTTTAGTGAAGCCTGTACCAAAACAGGCCCGGAACTGTACAGATCAGTGGACGCTTGCGGCTGGCCCCCGGATCCATTAACTTGATTTGATAATTGTTTATTTTTTGCAATGTCTATTTTCTGTCTTGTTCCGCAGGTTTATCTTTTCGATTTTTTTGTTGTTTTGCGTTTAGTGCAGTCCTCCTGCAGTTACTATTAACGATGACTTAAATCAAATCAAAAATTGGGCTGAGACATGGATGGTAACTTTTAACCCCCTAAAAACAGAGACACTGACTATTACTACTAAACCCCACATAGTTAACCCACCATTATTTATGAACCAGGTACAAATCAAAGCAGTAAGTAAACACAAACATCTAGGCCTAATCTTTTAAACTGACTGTAAATGGAATAATCCTATAGATAGTGCACAGTGCATCTAATTGTAGGGATTTTAGAGATCGAAGGTCTAGGATGGGTGCAGTGGTTATTTAGCTAACAAACTAGAATCCCTACAATTAGATGCACTGTGCACTATCTGTGGGGCACTGAGATATACTAGCCAGGCCTTACTCTATAAAGAGACTGGGTTTGTTCCACTCTCGGAAAGACGTCGACGTCATAAATTAAAATTAATAAATAAAATTATAAACAACCTCGTGCCATCATATCTTTCTGACCTATTAGAACTGTCTTCTACCCCCATCAATTATTACCTTAGAAACAAAGATAAACTAAAGGAAATCAGATGCAGAACCAAAATTTTCTCCGAGTCCTTCATCCCTTCCAGTATACGAGAATGGAACAGACTTAAAGTTGAAATTAGAAACTCTCGATCCGTTGCTATCTTTGGAAATTCACTAAATAAATTTGATACCAGCGTGCCATCATACTACTATCAAGGGATACGAACATTAAAAATAATCCACTGTAAACTAAGAATATGCTGCTCGAAATTACAAGGCCACAAATTCCTCAGACACACGTCGATAATAGCCCTGTTTGCCTCTGAGGTCACAAATTCGAAGGTACCGAACACTATTTACTCGTATTCCCCTTACATTCAGATGTAAGTAAACAGACAACCTTCAACACAACCACAAAACGATCAGTTGTCTTCTGTATGGGTCTACAAAATTTAGTCTTGAAATAAACATACTTATTTTCAAAGAGGTCCAACAATTTATTTTCCTATCAAAAAGATTTAAATCCATGGCAGTTATATCTCAAACAACCAGTCATGACGTCATCATGGGTTGATATATTCGTTCATATCAACCGCTGATGACGTCAGGACAGGTTGATATTTCACACCAACTGCTAAATACGTCACCTCAGGTCGATATATTCGGTTCATATTATGAACCGCGGATGACGTAGACGATCGAAATAATACAAAAAACACAGAAATATTGTTTTATTCTTTTGACAATTAAATATTGTTATGGGCAGTTTAAAACATTCAGGGCTGGAATAGACGGCGGATTTATCGGCATATTTAAATCGATGTCTAAGATATCTTTTATAATTTTATTTCACTCCACAAGACTTGGAAGTATTTATCCCCCAAGAATTCCTTTATAAAGTATTTTTGGGTACAGTCCACTTAAAACAGTCCGTAAAATCCTTCTCTAAACTTAGTGAAAAAATCCAATCATGTTTCACTGACTGTCAGAATTATCGGGAAAGAACGCCTTTTGGTCCAAATTTTCTTTGGGGCTGAATAGATCCTCATCGAGAGTTACATTCACATCAATTCCATCTTCAATATGTTGGCTAAAATGGAATGATTATTCGTCTGACTTCGTATTCCTATCCATTTTGTTTTTGCTCGCTGGTCGATTCTATAAAATGGCGATGTGTAAACAACAACAGCCACGTAATTGCACGTGATTAATTCGGCAATGTTCGTTATTAGACGAAAACTATCGAGTAGGTATCCAATCGCTGTTGGCCTTTAACGGAAAAGTCTATAGTCTGGGGTCTCAGTGCGGAGTGTCCACCAAATGGGCACAAAACCAGACCCAACTTTTCTAGAGTAAAATTTTGCGTAGAATACGATGCTGAGTGGTAATCAGTCCGCCGTTGGGGCGTTTTCGAGATATTCGGAGTCAAAGGTCAAATGAGGTCATTTGCACTGAGAGTTAAGGCGCAACCATTCTTGTATCATGAATATATGCTGAAAATGATCGAAAGTTATTACTCTTTCAATAAAATGTAAACTTGCTAAATTCGCCTTTAGACTTATTGACGCCAGAAGTCAAAAGGTGAAATGTTCCAATTTTGCCCTTGGAAGATTTAAAGCAATGAAATGCCATCATAAAATATAAAAACTAAAGCGAAACCTGATCTTATTAATAATAGGGACATCTAAAATGTATCTTTAGGTGGTCTTAACACATAACTTTAACTTTGGAACGTCGAAATAGATCTTGCATAACAGAACCAAAACTTGGTGATCACGAGGGCCTCCGAGAACTATTTCAGCCGTTTCAATGTAGATTTTTCCCTCCCGTCAGATCATGGTGTTATTAACTTCTTTTCTGAGTTCACCAAGCCTTGTCCAGAAATAATTGCATGTGTTTCCAGAAACTTTTCGCTCACTTACTCCCGCACAACATGCATCATCTATAGAAAATCATATCCTATCACAACCAGCAGAGGATGCATCTGTCCATGAACTCGTTGATGAATACAATACCAAACTATCATCGGTGATCGATGAATTGGCTCCCACCAAGGAGAAGGTCATTACGGCGAAATCTAGAGCACCCTGGTTTAATGACACAGTCTTCAAGGCCAGGGCCCAACTTCGTTCGGCTGAGAGAAAATGGAAGCAGGATAATCTCCGAATTCACAAACATATCGTCCTTGAAAAGCGCGCCGAATATAATCATCTTACCAACCAAACGAAGATAGAGTACTTCAGGTCACGCATTGAAAATACTGATCAACGTCAACTTTTCTCTGAAATTGACAACATTACTGGTGCTAAATCGGTTTTCCAGTACACTTCCAGATTATACTGACCCCGTGGAACTTGCACAAACGTTTGCAGATTTCTTTACAAACAAGATCGACACGCTACGGTCCAAATTTACAGAAATTGATGCTGACAATGAACATTCAAACCTTGGTCAACTTCTACCAGTTTCTCCAAAGTGTCATCGAACTATGTGTTGCGTTTGTTGAAATCGATGAAACCCAAGTCATGCGAGCTGGACCCAATCCCAACATATCTTCTCAAGCTATGCTTGTCGAGCACTGTTCCACATATTACTAGGGTGATCAACGCTTCTCTGCAGGGGGTGTGTTTCCGACCTCTGAAAAGTGTGCGATTGTCAGACCACTCCTAAAGAAACCAGGAATTAATCCAAATGAACTAAAAAATTACAGACCTGTGTCCAATATTTCGTTCCTTGGCAAACTTATAGAGAAGGTCGTTTTTAATCAAGTCGATAAGTATCTATCCGATAACTCTATGTACTGCAAGTTCCAATCGGCATATCGCAAATTCCGTTCAACCGAGACTGCGCTGGTAAAGGTTTTTAATGACATCTTAATCTCATTGGACAATCGCCACAAAGTTGTTCTGGTAATGCTTGATCTTTCCGCAGCCTTCGATACGATCGACCATTCCATTCTACTACAACGTTTGGATAGACGCTTCGGATTCGGTTGTAAGGTCCTCTCTTGGTTAGAAACTTACTTAGTTGGTAGAAAACAATCTATGAAAGTTGGCTCTACATCATCAGAAACGTCTGTATTGAAATATGGCGTCCCACAAGGCAGTATGTTGAGTCCGGTTTTGTTCAGTCTGTACTGCACACCACTTGAGGACATTATAAATCGGCATGGTCTTGACTTTATGGTTTACGCTGACGACACACAGATATATTTTCATTTAAAGCCGGTGATCTGTGTACTGAGTCAATAGTAAAATGTGTAGATGAAATCAGGGCATGGATGGCAGCAAACAGACTTGTACTGAACGACGACAAGACAGACGTCATACATTTGTATTCTAAATTTCGTAATCAGTCTGTTTTAAATAATGTTCGCATTGGTAGTGAATTTGTACATCCTGTAAATAGTGTTAGGAATCTTGGTTTTAACCTTGACAACGTATGCTCATTGTGATCACATATAAATCTGCAAGTTTGCTTTGTATCGAATAGGCCGAATTAGAAATATCTTAGACCGCACCAATACTGAAAAACTAGTTCATGCTTTTATCACTCTGGATTAGACTATTGTAACAGCTTACTTCTAAATGCACCTGACTATCTAATCAAGCGTATCCAATGTCTTTAAAACTCCGCTGCACGCCTCGTCTGTCGCACGAAGAAATCTTCACATATCACTCCCACTCTTTTCTCACTACACTGGTTACCCGTCGCACAACGAATCCATTTTAAAGTACTTGTAACGGTTTTTAAAATTCTAAAAAATCAAGCACCTTTGTACTTATGTGATCTTATCTCAACTAGAACAACCAGATCTTCATCAGAAATTCAACTTTCCGAGCCAAGATACAAGCAGGAGTTTTATGGCAAGCGAGCATTTTCAATTGCTGCCCCTCGTTTGTAATGCACCATCACTTGCATCTTTTAAATCCCAACTAAAAACTCATCTTTTTAGCCTAGCATATTATCAGTTTTAATTATTATATCTGAGTTTTTTTAAGCAATTTTAAGTTGTTGTTTTAGATTCTTTTTCTGAATTATTTCTTTTAATTGTGGTTCTACTTTTCATGCAAATGTTCTTTTTTTTATCATATGTGCATATCTTTTCTTTTTCTTTTTTGTTTTACAATAATCTGTGATATTTGTTTTAATTTTATGTTGTACCGCCTTTTGAGATCTTTGTTGATGTAATTGGCGTTAAATGATGAATATTATTATTATTATTAAAACACATCAAAACCTGTTTAAAGAATACGTAAAAACTTTCAAATCAAAATCTCTTCAAATTAGTTTTACAACGAATGCTATACATAATGATACTAGTTGTCGAAAACAAAATATGGAATTGTTTCATAGTTGGATTCCAGCCTGCAGGCCGCGTCACAAAGACAGTCAAACATTTCCCCAGTAACATTTACCAATACGACGTTTATATACCGTGGGCTATTATGTACAATGCATCCGTTGGTTTTATCTGTGTCTATATTCCGGAGAAATTCATGAAAATTTGCAGACATTTAATCTCGTGGTCAGATACATGTTTTTCAGTCACAAATTAACGTCGGTTTTCTCAGATTGGGATACCTGGAAATCCATGCGGCCTGCAGACTGGAGCCTAACCATGAAACTATTCAATTATTTTTCGGACAACTAGTTTCATTATATATAACGATCAATGTTATATTTAATCGGGGAGAATTTGTTTTGACAAGTTTTGAATATTTTTGAAACAGGTTTCGAAATCTGTTGGTTCTGTTATGTAAGATCCTTTTCGACGTTCCAAAGTAAATGTAAGGTGCTAAGACACATACAGATAGGTTTTAAATGTTCCCACTATTAACTAGAACAGGTTTCACTGTAGTTTTTATATTTTACACTGACTTTTTATTGCTTAAAACTTTCCTAGTGATTAATCAGAAAATTTCACCTTTGACCCCCGTCGTCACAAAGACTAAGGGTGAATTTAGCAAGTTGACATTTTCATTGAAAGAGTGATAACTTTCGATCATGTTCATGATATAAGAATGGTTGCGCATTCACTTTCAGTGCAAATGACCTCATTTGACCTTTGACCCTGAATATCTCGAAAACGCCCCAACGGCGGACTGATTACCACTCGGCATCGTATTCTACGCAAAATTTTACTCTAGAAAAGTTGGGTCGGGTTTTGTGCCCATTTGGTGGACCCCCCCCCCCTCCGCGCTGAGCCTCCAATCTATTAATTGAAGGGTGGGTATTGTATATGTCAAATATAAACCCACTCTCCCTCAGATTGATATGTTACAGAGCCCTTGAGCTTCGCCCGCGGGTTCTATAACATATCAACTTCGGATAGGTTAATATCCTATACATAAACATCTTATTAAGTTATTCCAAGCCCTGCACTCTGTACAATCATCTAAGTCTCTATATTATTCATGATGTATCATATATGCTCTATATTTATGTAAATGTGTATTGACGTATGTAAAAATTTATAATTTGTTACACATAGGCATAGCCTGTTCAAAAATCCAGATTTAATGAATAAAAATATTGTTTAAAAAAATATGATATAAAAAGATCAGAATTAGTATAACATAGTTTGAGTTCACAGAAATAAAAGACGATCTGGATTCAATATTTTAATCTATAATTATGGAATAGAATCAAAAATGAAACCCTTCTCCACTGAGCTACCACGGCTCAGTTTATTTATATCCATGTTGTTGTTCTTAGTGTCTAACGTCCGCCTCCACCAATGGTTATATTGCACACACATTGTCTGATTTTCTTAGCGCACGCTCCTGGTTTATTCTTGTGGGTGGTAGTTGCAGTACCCGGAGTAAAATACGCTTACACCAGGGATCGAAACCATAAACGTAAGTCAGAGGTCGACCACTAGGCCATATCAACCCTGTCACAATTGGTATGTGTTCATTTGATATGTTTAATTATGACATGGGTTTTTTCGGTGGTTCAGGGTACATTATTAATTTAGTAGATGGTTAAAAGGAATATTTAATTCTTTTATAAACATCTTATAGGGTTTGTACAGGTTTTGGTTAATAAAGTTTAATTATTTTCAATGTATATGTGTTATTTTTTACAGAATGATTGTAGGCATATTTTGACAAGTTAGGTAATAAGGATCTGAAGTAATGAATGTGTCTGGGTTGTGATGCATGTGCATGTGGTGCATAGTTTTGATTGGATGGGTGACTGACTGAAAGTTTCTTGGTGTAGGAATTAAGAAAAGTTTGTCAGAGAGGTTTGAGAAGTTACAGGTTAGACATCGCTGTAATCTCTACTTACATCAGAGAGATTTTAAAGGACCAGACATGACTGTTGTTCAATAACTATACAGTAACACCAATGACTGGCTTTAGATGAATAAACCCTGGTAAAGTAAATAAAATATATTTAAATGTGGTGAATCAGTTCCTGAATGAAATAACATTAAACTGGCAATGTCTAGGTGACCTATATTTCAATCCAGGGGTGACCTTGTGACCCGTAATGTAGTTTAATCTTGGTGAACCTTACGAATCATGCGCCTATGTAGTCTTGGTGAATCTTGGTGAATTCTTAATACATATAGCGAGTCTAGGTGAATCCTGCATTATATGGATCTGTGACACGTGGGGATTGTGTGAATTTCAAACAATTTGTGTTTGGGTTTATGGTGTTTTAAAACCTACGCGATTTGGGATGGTGGAATAAGACGGAAAACTAATGTGAATGCTAACCAGGAGGATTGGTTGAAATAAAGAAACAGAAAATTAGATGCCGGAATGAACTGTGACTTAATCATTAAATATTTGTAAGCCAAACCTCTAAAATTTATATGTAAAATTGAATGTAATAATATACATATATTGAAAATTATCTGTTTAGTTGTGTTGTTTGTTGGTAATTGGGAAAAGGGGCAATTAAGTTAAAGAACCTGATGTCACTTTGTGACATTTTTGGCGAGCTTGCCATTGCTTATTTATAACGAACCCTTTTTCCGAATTGCCAATAACATAATGAAAGTGCACTTTAGAAACATTTAGGGATATTTAAGTAAGTTGTTAACTGCTGATATTGTACTTGGTATGATATAGTATATACATATATAGCGCTTTAAGATTAATTTTGAAATAGAGGCCTATTTAAGATTTAATTTTATGTTATATTCATTAGTAATGTATATTGAAATGTGCATGCTTTGTATATGTAAACTAACACAATGACGACTGAGACACAATGGACAAATAAGTTTAGTGTTTAAGACTGTTTTAGGATTAGGTTTTGGTTAAGATTTGTGGGTCATTATGGATTTAGAAAAGATAACTAAGATAGGCAAAGATTTTGGTTTTAAAGGGGAGGCTTTACTTGAATTTGTTAAAGAGGAAAGGATTAACCTTGAGAGACAGAGAGAGAGGGAGAAAGAGTGTACATTGGAGAGAGAGAAAGAGAGACGAGAACAAGAGAAATTGGATCGTGAGTATGAGTTGAAAATTGAGAAAGAAAGACGTGAGTATGAGTTACAAATTGAGAAAGAAAGGCGTGATTCAGAAAGAGCTGATCGCGCAAGAGAAGTTGCGGAGTCTGAAAAAGCGTTTTTACGTGAAATAGAAAGTAGAGAATTGGCGTTAAAGGAAGTACAACTAAGAAAATCATTGTGCGATACGGAATTCGAAGTTGCTAAAATTAAAAAAGAAACCGCGGATACCAGTATTCACGAAGGTTCCGGAAATACACGTAAACCGTATATAAAACTTCCACCTTTTGATGACAAATATGATGACATGGATGCCTACTTAAACAGATTCGAAAGATTTGCAACCTCCCAAGAATGGGATAGGTCGGTATGGGCCGTAAATTTAGGTTCACTTTTGAAAGGTAAGGCTTTGAGTGTATATTCACGTCTGCCAGCAGAGAAAATCAATGATTTTGATGGCCTTAAATATGCATTATTAAGGAGTTTTGATTTAACTGAAGAAGGGTTCAGGCGGAAATTCCGTGACTGTAAACCTTATCCCACTGAAATGTCGCAACAGTTTATGGCCAGAATTGAGGGTTACTTTAATCGTTGGTTGGATTTATCTCGTACTACGAGAACCTTTAATGGGCTTAAGGATTTACTCCTTAAAGAACAATTTTTGTCATGTTGTCCATTTGATTTAGTTATGTTTCTCAAAGAGAGAGTACCGGACACAAATAAAGAATTGGTGTCTTTGGCTGAGCAGTATTTGGAGGCGCATAGTAATAACCGTTTCAATAAATTTAATTTCAGAGAAACTACACAAAGGTTCATCAGACGATGTTACATTTGCAGGTCACCAGATCATGAAATGAAATTTTGTCCAGATTTGAAAACTTTTCAGGACAGTAAAGTTCCAAATTCTAATTATCAGAATCAAGATTTTAGATATAAACCTTCATACACTTCTAACAGGTTTTCAGGTAATATACAATCAAGGGATCCGATAACACGATTAGATGCGTCAGCGCCTTCATATACACCGAATAGACGCCAACAACATAAATTTGCTAATTTTTGCCAAGCTGATTCATATCTTTCAGATGTTCCAGTGGAATCAAACCACGCAGAAAATACAGAAGCCAAGACTTTATGCAGTTGCACTAATTTAGAAAACAGTGTTGAACTAAAATGTGGGCATATTTTACCCGTTTTAAGTGTAACTTGTAAGGAAAATGTTTCTTCTAGGGATAATTCAAATATGCCGATTGCTGACGGATATGTTAATGATAAAAAAATCAGTGTATTACGGAATACGGGCTGTAATGGGGTTGTAGTTAGAACGAGTTTAGTTAACAAGTCTCAATTTACAGGAGAAACTCAACGGTGTGTCTTAATCGATGGAACTGTCAGAAATGTACCGATTGCTAAGATTTATGTAAAAACTCCTTATTATACAGGTAACATTAATGTTCTTTGTATGTCTAAACCAGTTTATGATCTTATTATAGGCAATATACCTGATGTAAGACAGCCTTTCCACCCAGATCAAAATTGGGAAAGTGTTTCTGAACCATTAGCACAGGCGGTAGAAACTAGAGCCCAGGTAATATCTAAAAATAAACCGTTTAAATCGCTTTCAGTGCTGGCAGCGTTAGGGGAAGTAACTGTAGAGGAAATTAAGAATGAACAAATTAAAGATGAAACGTTGAAGTCTGTAAGAGATAAAGCTACTAATGGTGAAAAATTTGAGCGTGGTTCTAGAATATCTTGGTTTATAAAAATCACAGGTTTAATTTACAGGTGTTTTATGTCTTCAGATATTGAACATGGTGAAACTTTCAAACAACTTGTCGTACCCAAGTGTTACAGAGGTCAGGTTCTGAAAATAGCTCACGAGTCTATATTTGGTGCTCATTTGGGGATTCGTAAAACCACGGATAGGGTATTGTGTAATTTCTTTTGGCCAGATATTCATGGAGATGTTTCAAGGTTTTGTAAATCTTGTGATATTTGTCAACGCAAAGTAACAAAAGGTAAAGTAACAAGAGTTCCTTTAGGTACTATGCCACTTATAAATGTTCCATTTGAAAGTGTAGCTGTTGATTTGATTGGTCTGATTTTTCCAATAACTGACAAAGGTAAAAGATATATTCTTACATTAGTAGATTTCGCTACTCGTTATACAGAAGCTGTCGCTTTAAAGACTATAGAAACTGAGCAAGTAGCGGAAGCATTGATTAACATTTTTTCTCGCATCGGCTTTCTGAGAGAAATTTTAAGTGACAGGGGTACACAATTTACGTCGTGTCTAATGAAAAAGGTAAGTGAACTATTATCTATCAAACAGTTAGTAACGACTCCTTACCATCCCATTTGTAATGGACTCTGTGAACGGTTTAATGGTACTTTAAAAAGTATGTTTAAAAAGGTATGTGCAGAAAGAACAAAAGACTTGGACAGATATTTACCAGGAGTTTTATTCGCATATAGAGAATCTAGTCAGGAAAGTCTAGGGTTTAGTCCATTTGAACTCATGTATGGAAGAACAGTGCGGGGACCGATGGCTATATTACATGAATTATGGACAGGTAATGTTGCAGAAACGGAAGTTAAAAACACGTATCAGTATGTATTAGATCTAAAAGAACATTTGGAAAGTACTTGTAAGTTAGCGAGAGAAAGTTTGATTAAAAGTACAGATCGATATAAGAAGTATTATGATAAAAAGAGCAAGGTAAGAAATATTAGTATAGGTGATCAGGTTCTCATATTATTGCCAACAGATGCCAATAAACTACTCATGCAATGGAAAGGTCCTTTTACTGTTGTGGATAAATTTGGAGAAATGGATTTCAAAATTAGTGTTAAAAATCAATTAAAAACATTTCATATAAATTTGCTTAAAAAGTATATTCCAAGAAACAATGATAATAAAAATCTGAATTTTTTACAGGCTGATGTAACACACATTGATATGGATGTTGATGATAAGGTTTTTTGTTCAGCAGTGATAGAGGATTATGATGATCTTGACGAAATTAATACAGAGACGGAGATGATAGATTTACCAAATTTAAGTCAAAAGGAAACATTTAAAGACATTGTTTATAATACAGATTTAAGTTTAGATAAAATAACTAATTTAATGGATTTATTCCAGGAATTTTCAGACATATTAACAGATGTTCCGGGTTGTACAAACTTGGGTGAACATAAGATTAATTTAATTTCAGATAAACCAGTAAAATTAAAACCATACCCAACTCCTTATTCTATGAAAGAGGTTGTAATTAAAGAAGTTGAAACTATGTTACATTTAGGTATTATTGAGCCTTCGACATCTCCTTATAGTTCTCCCATTGTCATTGTTAAAAAACCTGATGGTTCTAACAGATTTTGTATTGATTTTAGAGCACTCAATCGTATAACAGAATTTGATGCCGAGCCTATGCCGAGACATGATCATATCTTTGCTAGGATAGCAAAAAGTAACTATCTTTCAAAAATAGATTTAACAAAGGGCTACTGGCAGATACCCCTAGAAGAGAGGTCTAAGTCAAAGACAGCCTTTGTAACCCCTTTGGGTTTGATGCAGTTTAGAAATATGCCGTTTGGCTGTGTAACAGCACCAGCTACTTTTAGTAAAATTATGCGGAAACTCTTGTATCACTTAGATGGAACTGATAATTATTTAGATGATATTTTAGTTTTTTCAGAGACTTGGTCAAATCATCTACAGATACTTAAATCTTTGTTTGAACGATTACGGGCTGCTAATTTGACTGCACGTCCCAGTAAATGTTCAATTGGTTTTTCAGAATTAAATTATTTAGGACATTTTGTAGGTCAGAGAGTGATTCGTCCCATGGAAAATAAAATTGAAAGCATCAAACATGCCGAACCTCCTAAGACGAAAAAACAATTACAATCCTTTTTAGGGTTAGTGGGATATTATCGCCAATTTGTACCTAACTTTTCAGCGGTAGCAGTTCCGCTTACAGATTTAACTAGAAAGGGTCAATCAAATAAACTAGAATGGGGAAATGCTCAAAATAATGCTTTTATTTCTCTAAAACAGGTTTTGTCAAATTCACCAGTGCTGCGTTTGCCAGATTTTACTAAAACATTTATATTAAGAACTGATGCTAGTGGAACAGGTTTAGGGGCTATTCTTTTACAGGAATTTGAAGATGGAAAGTTTCCATTGGCCTATGCCAGTAAGAAACTTTTACCGCGTGAAACCAGGTATGCTATTGTTGAAAAAGAATGTTTAGCCTTAGTTTGGGGTATTAAAAGATTTCAGGAATACCTATATGGTGTTGAATTTTTGGTGGAAACTGATCAGGAACCACTACAATATTTACACAAGGCCAAAATTGCTAATAGTAGAATTATGAGATGGGCATTAAGTATACAGAATTTTTCTTTCATTGTCAAAGCGATAAAGGGTAGAGACAATATTGGTGCTGATTACTTGAGTCGATCGTATAGTTAGTTGGATAAACCGCTTCTCTTAAGTTTACCCTTAGGTTGGGGGGTAATGTCACAATTGGTATGTGTTCATTTGATATGTTTAATTGTGACATGGGTTTTTTCGGTGGTTCAGGGTACATTATTAATTTAGTAGATGGTTAAAAGGAATATTTAATTCTTTTATAAACATCTTATAGGGTTTGTACAGGTTTTGGTTAATAAAGTTTAATTATTTTCAATGTATATGTGTTATTTTTTACAGAATGATTGTAGGCATGTTTTGACAAGTTAGGTAATAAGGATCTGAAGTAATGAATGTGTCTGGGTTGTGATGCATGTGCATGTGGTGCATAGTTTTGATTGGATGGGTGACTGACTGAAAGTTTCTTGGTGTAGGAATTAAGAAAAGTTTGTCAGAGAGGTTTGAGAAGTTACAGGTTAGACATCGCTGTAATCTCTACTTACATCAGAGAGATTTTAAAGGACCAGACATGACTGTTGTTCAATAACTATACAGTAACACCAATGACTGGCTTTAGATGAATAAACCCTGGTAAAGTAAATAAAATATATTTAAATGTGGTGAATCAGTTCCTGAATGAAATAACATTAAACTGGCAATGTCTAGGTGACCTATATTTCAATCCAGGGGTGACCTTGTGACCCGTAATGTAGTTTAATCTTGGTGAACCTTACGAATCATGCGCCTATGTAGTCTTGGTGAATCTTGGTGAATTCTTAATACATATAGCGAGTCTAGGTGAATCCTGCATTATATGGATCTGTGACACGTGGGGATTGTGTGAATTTCAAACAATTTGTGTTTGGGTTTATGGTGTTTTAAAACCTACGCGATTTGGGATGGTGGAATAAGACGGAAAACTAATGTGAATGCTAACCAGGAGGATTGGTTGAAATAAAGAAACAGAAAATTAGATGCCGGAATGAACTGTGACTTAATCATTAAATATTTGTAAGCCAAACCTCTAAAATTTATATGTAAAATTGAATGTAATAATATACATATATTGAAAATTATCTGTTTAGTTGTGTTGTTTGTTGGTAATTGGGAAAAGGGGCAATTAAGTTAAAGAACCTGATGTCACTTTGTGACATTTTTGGCGAGCTTGCCATTGCTTATTTATAACGAACCCTTTTTCCGAATTGCCAATAACATAATGAAAGTGCACTTTAGAAACATTTAGGGATATTTAAGTAAGTTGTTAACTGCTGATATTGTACTTGGTATGATATAGTATATACATATATAGCGCTTTAAGATTAATTTTGAAATAGAGGCCTATTTAAGATTTAATTTTATGTTATATTCATTAGTAATGTATATTGAAATGTGCATGCTTTGTATATGTAAACTAACACAATGACGACTGAGACACAATGGACAAATAAGTTTAGTGTTTAAGACTGTTTTAGGATTAGGTTTTGGTTAAGATTTGTGGGTCATTATGGATTTAGAAAAGATAACTAAGATAGGCAAAGATTTTGGTTTTAAAGGGGAGGCTTTACTTGAATTTGTTAAAGAGGAAAGGATTAACCTTGAGAGACAGAGAGAGAGGGAGAAAGAGTGTGCATTGGAGAGAGAGAAAGAGAGACGAGAACAAGAGAAATTGGATCGTGAGTATGAGTTGAAAATTGAGAAAGAAAGACGTGAGTATGAGTTACAAATTGAGAAAGAAAGGCGTGATTCAGAAAGAGCTGATCGCGCAAGAGAAGTTGCGGAGTCTGAAAAAGCGTTTTTACGTGAAATAGAAAGTAGAGAATTGGCGTTAAAGGAAGTACAACTAAGAAAATCATTGTGCGATACGGAATTCGAAGTTGCTAAAATTAAAAAAGAAACCGCGGATACCAGTATTCACGAAGGTTCCGGAAATACACGTAAACCGTATATAAAACTTCCACCTTTTGATGACAAATATGATGACATGGATGCCTACTTAAACAGATTCGAAAGATTTGCAACCTCCCAAGAATGGGATAGGTCGGTATGGGCCGTAAATTTAGGTTCACTTTTGAAAGGTAAGGCTTTGAGTGTATATTCACGTCTGCCAGCAGAGAAAATCAATGATTTTGATGGCCTTAAATATGCATTATTAAGGAGTTTTGATTTAACTGAAGAAGGGTTCAGGCGGAAATTCCGTGACTGTAAACCTTATCCCACTGAAATGTCGCAACAGTTTATGGCCAGAATTGAGGGTTACTTTAATCGTTGGTTGGATTTATCTCGTACTACGAGAACCTTTAATGGGCTTAAGGATTTACTCCTTAAAGAACAATTTTTGTCATGTTGTCCATTTGATTTAGTTATGTTTCTCAAAGAGAGAGTACCGGACACAAATAAAGAATTGGTGTCTTTGGCTGAGCAGTATTTGGAGGCGCATAGTAATAACCGTTTCAATAAATTTAATTTCAGAGAAACTACACAAAGGTTCATCAGACGATGTTACATTTGCAGGTCACCAGATCATGAAATGAAATTTTGTCCAGATTTGAAAACTTTTCAGGACAGTAAAGTTCCAAATTCTAATTATCAGAATCAAGATTTTAGATATAAACCTTCATACACTTCTAACAGGTTTTCAGGTAATATACAATCAAGGGATCCGATAACACGATTAGATGCGTCAGCGCCTTCATATACACCGAATAGACGCCAACAACATAAATTTGCTAATTTTTGCCAAGCTGATTCATATCTTTCAGATGTTCCAGTGGAATCAAACCACGCAGAAAATACAGAAGCCAAGACTTTATGCAGTTGCACTAATTTAGAAAACAGTGTTGAACTAAAATGTGGGCATATTTTACCCGTTTTAAGTGTAACTTGTAAGGAAAATGTTTCTTCTAGGGATAATTCAAATATGCCGATTGCTGACGGATATGTTAATGATAAAAAAATCAGTGTATTACGGAATACGGGCTGTAATGGGGTTGTAGTTAGAACGAGTTTAGTTAACAAGTCTCAATTTACAGGAGAAACTCAACGGTGTGTCTTAATCGATGGAACTGTCAGAAATGTACCGATTGCTAAGATTTATGTAAAAACTCCTTATTATACAGGTAACATTAATGTTCTTTGTATGTCTAAACCAGTTTATGATCTTATTATAGGCAATATACCTGATGTAAGACAGCCTTTCCACCCAGATCAAAATTGGGAAAGTGTTTCTGAACCATTAGCACAGGCGGTAGAAACTAGAGCCCAGGTAATATCTAAAAATAAACCGTTTAAATCGCTTTCAGTGCTGGCAGCGTTAGGGGAAGTAACTGTAGAGGAAATTAAGAATGAACAAATTAAAGATGAAACGTTGAAGTCTGTAAGAGATAAAGCTACTAATGGTGAAAAATTTGAGCGTGGTTCTAGAATATCTTGGTTTATAAAAATCACAGGTTTAATTTACAGGTGTTTTATGTCTTCAGATATTGAACATGGTGAAACTTTCAAACAACTTGTCGTACCCAAGTGTTACAGAGGTCAGGTTCTGAAAATAGCTCACGAGTCTATATTTGGTGCTCATTTGGGGATTCGTAAAACCACGGATAGGGTATTGTGTAATTTCTTTTGGCCAGATATTCATGGAGATGTTTCAAGGTTTTGTAAATCTTGTGATATTTGTCAACGCAAAGTAACAAAAGGTAAAGTAACAAGAGTTCCTTTAGGTACTATGCCACTTATAAATGTTCCATTTGAAAGTGTAGCTGTTGATTTGATTGGTCTGATTTTTCCAATAACTGACAAAGGTAAAAGATATATTCTTACATTAGTAGATTTCGCTACTCGTTATACAGAAGCTGTCGCTTTAAAGACTATAGAAACTGAGCAAGTAGCGGAAGCATTGATTAACATTTTTTCTCGCATCGGCTTTCTGAGAGAAATTTTAAGTGACAGGGGTACACAATTTACGTCGTGTCTAATGAAAAAGGTAAGTGAACTATTATCTATCAAACAGTTAGTAACGACTCCTTACCATCCCATTTGTAATGGACTCTGTGAACGGTTTAATGGTACTTTAAAAAGTATGTTGAAAAAGGTATGTGCAGAAAGAACAAAAGACTTGGACAGATATTTACCAGGAGTTTTATTCGCATATAGAGAATCTAGTCAGGAAAGTCTAGGGTTTAGTCCATTTGAACTCATGTATGGAAGAACAGTGCGGGGACCGATGGCTATATTACATGAATTATGGACAGGTAATGTTGCAGAAACGGAAGTTAAAAACACGTATCAGTATGTATTAGATCTAAAAGAACATTTGGAAAGTACTTGTAAGTTAGCGAGAGAAAGTTTGATTAAAAGTACAGATCGATATAAGAAGTATTATGATAAAAAGAGCAAGGTAAGAAATATTAGTATAGGTGATCAGGTTCTCATATTATTGCCAACAGATGCCAATAAACTACTCATGCAATGGAAAGGTCCTTTTACTGTTGTGGATAAATTTGGAGAAATGGATTTCAAAATTAGTGTTAAAAATCAATTAAAAACATTTCATATAAATTTGCTTAAAAAGTATATTCCAAGAAACAATGATGATAAAAATCTGAATTTTTTACAGGCTGATGTAACACACATTGATATGGATGTTGATGATAAGGTTTTTTGTTCAGCAGTGATAGAGGATTATGATGATCTTGACGAAATTAATACAGAGACGGAGATGATAGATTTACCAAATTTAAGTCAAAAGGAAACATTTAAAGACATTGTTTATAATACAGATTTAAGTTTAGATAAAATAACTAATTTAATGGATTTATTCCAGGAATTTTCAGACATATTAACAGATGTTCCGGGTTGTACAAACTTGGGTGAACATAAGATTAATTTAATTTCAGATAAACCAGTAAAATTAAAACCATACCCAACTCCTTATTCTATGAAAGAGGTTGTAATTAAAGAAGTTGAAACTATGTTACATTTAGGTATTATTGAGCCTTCGACATCTCCTTATAGTTCTCCCATTGTCATTGTTAAAAAACCTGATGGTTCTAACAGATTTTGTATTGATTTTAGAGCACTCAATCGTATAACAGAATTTGATGCCGAGCCTATGCCGAGACATGATCATATCTTTGCTAGGATAGCAAAAAGTAACTATCTTTCAAAAATAGATTTAACAAAGGGCTACTGGCAGATACCCCTAGAAGAGAGGTCTAAGTCAAAGACAGCCTTTGTAACCCCTTTGGGTTTGATGCAGTTTAGAAATATGCCGTTTGGCTGTGTAACAGCACCAGCTACTTTTAGTAAAATTATGCGGAAACTCTTGTATCACTTAGATGGAACTGATAATTATTTAGATGATATTTTAGTTTTTTCAGAGACTTGGTCAAATCATCTACAGATACTTAAATCTTTGTTTGAACGATTACGGGCTGCTAATTTGACTGCACGTCCCAGTAAATGTTCAATTGGTTTTTCAGAATTAAATTATTTAGGACATTTTGTAGGTCAGAGAGTGATTCGTCCCATGGAAAATAAAATTGAAAGCATCAAACATGCCGAACCTCCTAAGACGAAAAAACAATTACAATCCTTTTTAGGGTTAGTGGGATATTATCGCCAATTTGTACCTAACTTTTCAGCGGTAGCAGTTCCGCTTACAGATTTAACTAGAAAGGGTCAATCAAATAAACTAGAATGGGGAAATGCTCAAAATAATGCTTTTATTTCTCTAAAACAGGTTTTGTCAAATTCACCAGTGCTGCGTTTGCCAGATTTTACTAAAACATTTATATTAAGAACTGATGCTAGTGGAACAGGTTTAGGGGCTATTCTTTTACAGGAATTTGAAGATGGAAAGTTTCCATTGGCCTATGCCAGTAAGAAACTTTTACCGCGTGAAACCAGGTATGCTATTGTTGAAAAAGAATGTTTAGCCTTAGTTTGGGGTATTAAAAGATTTCAGGAATACCTATATGGTGTTGAATTTTTGGTGGAAACTGATCAGGAACCACTACAATATTTACACAAGGCCAAAATTGCTAATAGTAGAATTATGAGATGGGCATTAAGTATACAGAATTTTTCTTTCATTGTCAAAGCGATAAAGGGTAGAGACAATATTGGTGCTGATTACTTGAGTCGATCGTATAGTTAGTTGGATAAACCGCTTCTCTTAAGTTTACCCTTAGGTTGGGGGGTAATGTCACAATTGGTATGTGTTCATTTGATATGTTTAATTGTGACATGGGTTTTTTCGGTGGTTCAGGGTACATTATTAATTTAGTAGATGGTTAAAAGGAATATTTAATTCTTTTATAAACATCTTATAGGGTTTGTACAGGTTTTGGTTAATAAAGTTTAATTATTTTCAATGTATATGTGTTATTTTTTACAGAATGATTGTAGGCATGTTTTGACAAGTTAGGTAATAAGGATCTGAAGTAATGAATGTGTCTGGGTTGTGATGCATGTGCATGTGGTGCATAGTTTTGATTGGATGGGTGACTGACTGAAAGTTTCTTGGTGTAGGAATTAAGAAAAGTTTGTCAGAGGTTTGAGAAGTTACAGGTTAGACATCGCTGTAATCTCTACTTACATCAGAGAGATTTTAAAGGACCAGACATGACTGTTGTTCAATAACTATACAGTAACACCAATGACTGGCTTTAGATGAATAAACCCTGGTAAAGTAAATAAAATATATTTAAATGTGGTGAATCAGTTCCTGAATGAAATAACATTAAACTGGCAATGTCTAGGTGACCTAGTTTAATCTTGGTGAACCTTACGAATCATGCGCCTATGTAGTCTTGGTGAATCTTGGTGAATTCTTAATACATATAGCGAGTCTAGGTGAATCCTGCATTATATGGATCTGTGACACGTGGGGATTGTGTGAATTTCAAACAATTTGTGTTTGGGTTTATGGTGTTTTAAAACCTACGCGATTTGGGATGGTGGAATAAGACGGAAAACTAATGTGAATGCTAACCAGGAGGATTGGTTGAAATAAAGAAACAGAAAATTAGATGCCGGAATGAACTGTGACTTAATCATTAAATATTTGTAAGCCAAACCTCTAAAATTTATATGTAAAATTGAATGTAATAATATACATATATTGAAAATTATCTGTTTAGTTGTGTTGTTTGTTGGTAATTGGGAAAAGGGGCAATTAAGTTAAAGAACCTGAGGTCACTTTGTGACAAACCCCTTATTTATATCAAAAACCTAAGACAGTTTATACTAAATTCAGTTACGACGTGTACTGTAGTAAACAACATGTAGTTTCACGTTGTATATGGTGTATACGCGTGTATAGATACTCGTCATGTTGGATTAAACCTGCTAGATGTAGAAGATCAATCTGAACGACAGACTCTGACACAGTGAACAGCCATGATATGCACATGGCGTTATCTAAACCTCACAGGTCGCGAGGTTAACGCACAGAACTCAGTTTGCAAACAAACAATCGAAAGTACAATGACTTCGACGATCAGAAAACCTGCGTCGTATCAGGGTCGTCTGTGCAATAACACGGACACAACTTGAGATTGAATAAATCTCCGGAAGTAAATTGGATTTTAACAGAAAAAGCAAGTTTATTTGACACACGAGTGGCCGCATTATTGGCACTATTGCTTTATTGTCAACATTGTAAGTCGGTTAAATTAATCATTCGGGGGTATAATAAATATCTGGATCTCCGGTTATGGGCTGTATTTTGAAGATAGGTAAAAAAAAAAAATTCAAAATTTGATTCACATGTCATACAGTCGATAACATGTTTGCTTCTGAAATGCAGCGATTTGACGTGAGGCGAGGCAAAATTCTATCGACAAATAAGATTACAAAGCGATTGAGGCGACTGTAGGGTGAGATTGTCGTCAGAAAACAACGAAACTGATTCATATTTGTAAAATATTTGTTAAATTTGGAAGGAAATTTGTTACCTTGCCGCCATCTTGTTACGTCACTCTCCGCAGTCGCATCGGTCGAAAAATTGGAGAGGTTGGACGATCCGAACTCTCCAAAAATGGTCACGTGACCAATAAACGAATGGAAATGGAGAGTACAGACTGTCCGGACTGCATAATCGAATTGGCCCATGGTAAAAGATAAAAGTATTACATCATGTAAATTTGACGTCACATATAAATTTATAAATAAAACAGATGAGAGCCAGGACATAATTTATGGGCGAGGCGGTCCCACGTGACCTCATTTTTAACCTTATAGCGGCAGTTTTCCTTCACATTCATTACGAACTCTTGTGTTGACGAACGTTAGTTTTTGTCGTTAATATGGAATTCGATACCGATATGGTTCGCTTACCATCGATAAGGTCACGTGGGACCGGTTTTTTTACTGGCTAACTGGTCTTATTAATTACCCGTAGAAATGATGATTATTATTTTTATTTACACGGTTTGCGATTAATTCATCATGACAGAATTTTAAAAAGCAGACAAAATTGAATCATAAATTGTTAAATTCTATAATATGTCTTAAGGTTAATGAATTCAATATTGGTTTTAAAACATAATTCCAGATACGATTTTCACACACAAAATTAGTGCGTAAGCTAGAAACATCAGGACAAATTACCGATTACATTTTGTTTACGGTAATTTTTTTTTATAAAATCAAGGAGATAACCCCACAGGACCGAAAATACAGTACCGATTTCCTCGCCAGGCCAAGTTCAGGGACCCTTGCTTGTGGTGCCTGTCGCGAAATGAATAACATGCAAACATGAACACGTGGTAAGTATAATCGGCCCTGGTGGGGTCGAGGGTCTCTTAGTCATGATCTACTTGTTAATATAGTTATAACACGAGCTTAGTTAGTTAAATATAGTATTAATAACCGTGTGATGTATAAGTTTAAAAATAGTATTAATAACCTTGTGATAGTTTTTACATGAGCTTAGTTAGTGTAATAACCCTAGCTGTGATGTATTATGGCCTATATTTATCAAATCATCGCGGGGGATATAATACGATTTCGAATCAAGTGACCCCGTTATTTATCACTGAGCAATTACAAAATTAGGTAGCCACATCTCCGCGGTCGGTTGTCAGGGGCCCCAACATATTCCAGACCCCTGGGCCCCACCATGGTTAATCCGGCGTTGAGTCTATTGCGTGCAAACGTTAAAAAAATAAGTTCAAGGTAACTGATAAATAAAATGCAGACCCCCCCCCCTCTCTCTCTTAACTAATTAGGGTTGCCCACGCGTACAATGTTAAATTCAATCGTTAATTATTGTAACTGGAAAATGAAGAATCCAGACTGCGTAACTTAAAAATTCGTTTTTCAGAGAACAATTTTAAACTTTTAAGTTACCAAGAAACATAACTCTTTTTGATGAAAAATCTACCGCCGTAACGCTATTTGGGCGATCAATTTTTCTACATATTTCAAAATCCCATTCAAAGGGTTAAATCATCAAACAAATATCCAAATTAGCAGTAGTTTAATTCTTCATGAATAATGATGATTATATAATATTTGTTAAAATAATCCCCAAATTAAGCTCGTTTATTGGTTATGTGCATGAATCACTCTACTGACTGGTTGTTTTCTGGATATTTATAAGCATGCCTTTTTACCCCCCTTATAAAGAAGCTTCCCCTTTATGCGAATATAGGGGGGGGGGGGTAGCAACTGCGTGCTGTAACATAAAGCCTGTCATTGAGTCAACTGGCGTAGATTCGAATCCCCGGCTGTACGTGGCAAGAAGTAGTGTCGCCGGTCCAACCTCGTGGGTTTTCTCCGGGTCTCATCCCACTACTAAAGACCCCTACGCGTGAAATAAAATTAAACCGTAGTTGGTATCGAGATGACCTAGTTTGTGTCGAGTGGACGTTAAACCCCATTTCCCTCTTTCTCTCACACATTTTGCCTTTAAGATTGGAACCAACGAAATGTTACAGCCTGTGATGTTACAGCTATTTAACATTGAAGTCAATGGGAAAATAATTACTAGTCTGAGTCCGAATGTAATTGTGTTTGCCTCCCTTCTATCATACCCGGCCTATTCCCATAGCAACAATCAAGTAATGGGTGTGTGCATTTCGTTGATCATCTCAAATCAAAAGAATGTCTGTCTCTGTTAAATGATTCTTATGTTGCGGGTCTCCTTCCAGTTTTC
The DNA here is from genome assembly GCA_917208275.1 of Patella pellucida. Taxonomy (NCBI): domain Eukaryota; kingdom Metazoa; phylum Mollusca; class Gastropoda; family Patellidae; genus Patella; species Patella pellucida. The sequence continues at coordinate 161,519 of OU795041.1, forward strand.
CAACAAAACGTCGAATTTCCGGTTTAATCCGACCTTTGCTTCCAAAAATCAACTTCAGATGTCGCCAAAATCACTGGTTAAGAAGATCTCCGACCTATGGAAGCCTATAACTACCATTCATAATTTCTACTTTTCGACCCTTTCTAAGCACAAAAGTCGAAGTTATGAGGAAATGCGATGCGCCAAGACGGTATATAAGCCAAAATAGACTTAGTAATATTTTTGTACTTATTGATGTCAGTAAGTAGGCAACAAGACCGTATACTAGCCAAAATGCAAGTCGAAAATAGGAAATTAAGAAATAAACGTGCGCACTATTAGCGACCTATCATTTTGGCTTGCTATCGTACTGGCGACTTTCGACCCGTCCTAACTCCCTGTATTCATGGGCTGAAATAGCAAGAAAACACATTCTCTTCTTGTAGGTGACCGAAGCCACTGTTTGTAACCAGAAATTTGTTCAGGCATCTCATATTCTGCTCCCCACACTCAACACAGCAACACGAGGTGAACAAACATACACAGGACAAACTGTTTATTTTTCAATTTAATTTATTGAACTTTATGTATCAATGGTTGATCAATCACTGATAACAATATGATTCACCACATTTAATAACTGAAATATAACAAATTATTTATATTATACAAGCAACCACAGCGAAACTTGTTCCATCGAAAGGTCGGGTCAGAAAATGAAACGTTATAAGAAAATGAAACGTTATAAGAAAATGAGATTCGTGGAAAAAGCAGTGTGTTAGTTTTACAGGTTCAACTACTGTATATTTAAACATGTTTATAAATACACATTACATCATTTTGATACACAAATCAAGCCATATTGATGAGTGTGGTTTATATATAATGAATATTAACCTGCACAGGATCCACCAACACAGGGGGCACCGTAACAATCATTGTTGTCACTACATGGTACTATAAATAGAAGTAATATATTATTACACACGAGAGAATAAACTATCTATACATAAACAGAGTCCAGATAACAGTCCGTCCTAACACAGTACGGGGGGTCACGTGCCTAAGTAGGTAAGATGCTGGCTCGCTCGCCTGGACGTCGGGTGTTCGATTCCTGCATTGGCCAAGAAAGTTCATCACGAGGTCCCGTGTTCATAAAGGCGTGCACGTAAAAGGTCCCTTGGTAAGTGGAATTCGATGTATGAGTAGGCCGTCGCCCGCGCAAAATTTTACTCATAGCACACTGTATGGCGTATGCCCGTCTTCATAAGTCCAGGTTAGGAGCAAAACAAAAGGACGTTAAACCCAATTTCATTTCATTTCTAACACAGTACGCTTTATTTCAACCAGAGGGTTATGATCAATATACTACTTGTTAAGCACAAATAGATGACTCGACCAACACTTGTATTACAGGAGACTGTCCAGGATATCAGGATGGTGATCATATACCTGACAGTTGTATTCATAATAAGCCAATATGAGTGTCTTGTCATAGTATTTATAAAAAGAAATAAATAACTGGAGTTGGTATAAATATATAAATACATAGGGTTTATGTTAATGATCTACTGTCTATAATATAAATCATAATTACTGAGACAAGCTCCATCTTTACAACTGCCATTAGATGCAGTAGGGCAACCATCACCATCATTCCGCTCATTACATCTACTTACATCTATAATAAAGATAATTTACAATATAGAATATGATGTTTAAGATTCTCTTTCATCGGATACAAGTATAACATGATCAGGTGGACAAATTACAAATCAAATCAGTCAACATAGGATAGTGTTACCAGATGTTCCTCTTGATAAGTACTTTTAAAAAAGTATATGCTTCAAGTTTAAACGTATTAATAATGAACAAGATGCGTTATGAATAACATACATGTCTATCTATGTTATACTTACATCTGCACGTGTCATTTACACATGTTGTAGGAGTAAATAACGAACCAATACAGAATCCTTCCCCACATTGATCACCTGAAACAATTGAAGTATTGGAGAGTGATGGTTGCTACTACAATCAAGGGCAGATAATCTGAATTCGTGACTAATCCCGTATATGAACCCAGAGGTTTATGTAGAATAAAGGAACGATATCATTGGGGATATAGAGATTTATGTAATATTGTAAGATAGTAAAATAAACAACATACCAAAAGCTGAACAGTCGTTAAATATGTCATCTATTAGCTTAAAACAAATATCATCTGGAAAATAAAACATGAATATGAAATAAAACCAAGTACGAACCATAAATTAAATGCTATATTAACGTATTCTGACATGTCAGTAAATCATTTATTGGTTGCTGACGTGTCATACAGGAAGTTATGGATTGTGTTGGTGCTAACATACAGGAAGTCAAGGACTGTGTTCGTGCTATCATGCAGGAAGTCAAGGACTGGTGTTGGTGCTATCTTTACCCTCTGTTTTTAGACCGCTTCGTGAAATTGTTAAGTCGTAGTTAAATTATCAACAGTTTGTAAACCTTGTGAAATCAGTACGTCAAACAGTCTTGACAATGTTTGAGAGTTTTGTTGACTGGTCTAATGACATGTATATTCGTTAGCAATTCAATTCTGAGGTACGATAATACAATTTTAATCAACGAACAGATGACATGTTATATTTACCTTCGACTACACAAGTATTATCAATACAAACTTCGCCTGTATTACAGGCTTCACCTCCACATTTTGTGGCTGAAAAATATAACCATATTACAGATGAGACAATTGTCAAACTATTGAAGATTTACCTATTTTGTAATAATTAATTGAAATAGGATAAACAAATCCATGGAATATGTCTAGTTAATTTGTAGATTAATACCCAGAGTGGAATTTTAACTTTAATTGTATCAGTAAATAACAACACACTAGTTATTTGAGTCGTTTGTGAATAGGAAATGGGTGGATTTGTTATAAATGTAGCTGATAAAAGACTAGATATCTTACCATCGGTCGTACATAAAAAAGCGTTACATTGTCCACCTCTTTGTTTACACTCGGTCACATTACATACCCTCACTGTAAAATAATTATAATAATAAAAATATTGTCACGTTACATACTCTATTGCACTATGGACATACTCTTACTGTAAAATAATATTCAGTATGATTTAAGGCGAGGCTATCTGATAAGAGATCATTGCACAATGGACAAAAGGTGAGACCTCGTCTGATCAGGTGACATGTTTATTAGAAAGACAAAAATCACAACAATACTTACGTCTAACGTTACAAGTAGCTCCAACAAATCCAGGGGTACAATTACAAACACCATCATCCACACATTGTCCATCGTTCAAACACTCCACGTCATCGCATGGATTTACTGAAAAACACAGTGATATTTAGATCAACTAAAAAAAACACAGTAACATTTACAGGGGTACAATTACAAACACCATCATCCACACATTGTCCATCGTTCAAACATACCACGTTATCACATGGATCAACTAAAAAAAACACAGTGATATTTAGACACGTAAACCATATGATTCACTAATAAAGTAGTGTTGGCTCTAAAGACAATAATCACAACAATACTTATCGTTCAAACACTCCACGTTATCACATGGATCAACTAAAAAAACACGGTGATATTTAGACACAAAAACCATATGATTCACTAGCAGATAAAGTAGTGTTGGCTCTAAAGACAATAATCACAACAATACTTATATGCAACGTTACAAGTAGCTCCACTACAATTGCAAACACATTCCCCCACACATTGTCCTCCTTTCAAACATTCTACACTAATGTTTTTTTTATTTTATTTTAATTCTACATTATCGCATGGATCTACTGAAAACAACCAAGGTGAGATTAATAACAGACTTGTAACAGCCATTACACGGGAGGTAATAAATCAGCGACGTGCATATTGACGACACAATGGACACAGATCACTAATGATTCATTAGCAGATAAAGAAAGTAGTGTTGACTGTAAGACAAAAATCACAACAATACTTACTGTTGCATGTTGGTCCACTGTAACCAGATACACAATTACAAACACCTTCACCTACACATTGTCCACCATTTAAACACTCCACGCCATCACATGGATCTACCGGTACTGAAAAACATAGTAAAACATTTGGTTTCTAGTAGTATAGACACACACAAAAAATTCTCACTTCATTTTTTTGAAATAAACTTTATGTTTTTGTAATAGATTATTGTATATTTTTCCGTATATAGATCTGCTTTTACCTGACAAGGGGGCATGTGTTTTAAGTTCATGTTCGGACATTTCTTCAAATATTTCATCTAATGTACCGAGATCAAAATTGATCGTCTCAATTGTGGTTATCTCCATTAAAGTAATACGCATAATATTAATACGCAGTGATTTGTTTTTAATTAAGACAATGACTAATCAACCAATTAAAACGCAAGATTCACCCTTAATCATGGTACATTACAGTAATGAAATGTGATTATATATCACAGCTTTATGTATTTAACATTTAATTAAGACAACAAAATTAAAATAAGAACGCTAAAAGATGTAAAAATGTTTACAAGGGGTGATACAGCTAAAAATGATTCTATAGTTCTACAGGGGTTGATACAGCATCAAGACATGTTTACAAGTGGTGCTATAGCAGCTGAAAATGATCCTATTGTTCCTATAGTTCTAAATCATGTTTACAGGGGGTTATATATCGCACACAAATAATCTTTAAATATAAGATAGTAAGCTGGCACTGCCAGACAGGATACGCCCACATTTTCGGGAGATGGTTAGAGAACAAGCAAAACCGAAAGTGATTTTTCCTACAATCAAAGGCTATAATTCATTAAATTACAATTTGATATGCGCAAATATCGAAAAGAATCAAGATTTTTAGGTTATAAAACAAAAACTTGCTAATGCCCTATCATGCAAAATCCTCATTTGGGGAAAGGTCTTATAGTTTTGCTGCTTTTAAACTATGGAATAAGTTACCTTCTGAAATTAAAGATTCCCCTTCCCTGCCTGTTTTTAAGAAAAAGTTAAAGACCCACCTTTTTAAAAGCCATTTTAATTGTTAAATGCTTAAGCTTTTTCAGAGTTTACTTTTTATTATTGTATACCATATTTTATTCTAATTGTGCAATGTTCTTATTATTGAGATGTTTTATATTTTATACTTTTACAATAATGTAATAGCGCCATAGAGCAATCTAAGTATTGGATTATAGGCGCTCTATAAATAAATTATTATTATAAATTATTATTAAACATGCATTTCAAGTTTCATCAAAATCGAATTAAAATTGTGACCTATACTGGATCCACAACCTTGATATACCATATATTTATACTATTAGCGTACAAACGGCGGCCAATTTGTCTAGCAATTATGGTCCGATTTCCCTGAAATTCAAACTTAACCTCCCGTATGGTGTAACGGTGATAGAGTCAAGCGTTTTTTTAAATCGGTTAATAATCGTGACCTCCAGAGGGACCATAGGCCATTTTTCGGACAATCAGGGGCCATAATTCAGGAAGTTATGATCTAATATGTGAAAATAACGAAAGGAACAAAGTTATAACCATGCATTTCAAGTTTCATCAAAATTGAATCAAAATTGTGACCTATACTGGGTCCACAACCTTGATATACCATTTTATAACAGTATTTGCGTACACACGGCGGCAATTTTGTATGGCAATTTTGTTCTGAATTTCGAACTCAACCTTCCTTGGGGTGTAACGGTGATATAATCAAACGATTTTTTGAATCTGATAATTATTGTAACCTCCAGAGGGACCACAAGCTAAACAAAGAAGATTTTGTGTATAATCAGGGGCCATAATTCAGGAAGTTACGATCCGATATGCGCAAATATCGAAAGGAACCAAGATCTTTGGGTGATAACCATGCATTTCAAGTTTCATTAAAATCCAAATAAAATTGTGACCTCTAGAGGGTCCACAACCTTGATATACCATTTTATAACAGTATTTGCGTACACACGGCGGCCATTTTGTATGGCAATTTTGTTCCGAATTGAACTCAACCTTCCTTGGGGTGTAACGGTGATATAATCAAACGATTTTTTGAATCTGATAATTATTGTAACCTCCAGAGGGACCACAAGCTAAACCAAGACGATTTTGCGTATTATCAGGGGCCATAATTCCGAGTTACGATCCGATATGCGCAAATATCCAAAGGAACCAAGATCTTTGGGTTATAACCATGCATTTCAAGTTTCATCAAAATCGAATTAAAATTGTGACCTCTACAGGGTCCACAACCTTGATATACCAGAGTAGTGTTGGCTCTAAAGACAATAATCACAACAATAATTATATGCAACGTTACAAGTAGCTCCACTACAATTGCAAACACATTCACCCACACATTGTCCTCCTTTCGAACATTCTACACTAATGGTTTTTTATTTTATTTTAATTCTACATTATCGCATGGATCTACTGAAAACAACACAGGTGAGATTAATAACAGATTTGTAACAGCCATTACACGGGAGGTAATAAATCAGCGACGTGCATATTGACGACACAATGGACACAGATCATTAATGATTCATTAGCAGATAAAGAAAGTAGTGTTGACTGTAAGACAAAAATCACAACAATACTTACTGTTGCATGTTGGTCCACTGTAACCAGATACACAATCACAAACACCTTCACCTACACATTGTCCACCATTTAAACACTCCACGCCATCACATGGATCTACCGGTACTAAAAAACATAGTAAAACATTTGGTTTCTAGTAGTATAGACACACACAAAAAATTCTCACTTCATTTTTTGGAAATAAACTTTATGTTTTTGTAATAGATTATTGTATATTTTTCCGTATATAGATCTGCTTTTACCTGACAAGGGGGCATGTGTTTTAAGTTCATGTTCGGACATTTCTCCAAATATTTCATCTAATGTACCGAGATCAAAATTGATTGTCTCAATTGTGGTTATCTCCATTAAAGTAATACGCATAATATTAATACGCAGTGATTTGTATTTAATTAAGACAATGACTAATCAACCAATTAAAACGCAAGATTCACCCTTAATCATGGTACATTACAGTAATGAAATGTGATTATATATCACAGCGTTATGTATTTAACATTTAATTAAGACAACAAAATTAAAATAAGAACGCTAAAAGATGTAAAAATGTTTACAAGGGGTGATACAGTTAAAAAACATTCTATAGTTCTACAGGGGTTGATACAGCATCAAGACATGTTTACAAGTGGTGCTATAGCAGCTGAAAATGATCCTATTGTTCCTATATTTCTAAATCATGTTTACAGGGGGTTATATATCGCACACAAATAATCTTTAAATATAAGATAGTAAGCTGGCACTGCCAGGCAGGATACGCCCACATTTTCTGGAGATGGTTAGAGAACAAGCAAAACCGAAAGTGATTTTTCCTACAATCAAAGGCTATAATTCATTAAATTACAATTTGATATGCGCAAATATCGAAAAGAATCAAGATCTTTAGGTTATAATCATGCATTTCAAGTTTCATCAAAACCGAATTAAAATTGTGACCTATACTGGGTCCACAACCTTGATATACCATATATTTATACTATTAGCGTACAAACGGCGGCCAATTTGTCTGGCAATTATGGTCCGATTTCCCTGAAATTCAAACTCAACCTCCCGTATGGTGTAACGGTGAGAGAGTCAAGCGTTTTTTCTAAATCGGTTAATAATCGTGACCTCCAGAGGGACCATAGGCGGTTTTTCGGACAATCAGGGGCCATAATTCAGGAAGTTATGATCTGATATGTGAAAATAACGAAAGGAACCAAGTTATAACCATGCATTTCAAGTTTCATCAAAATTGAATCAAAATTGTGACCTATACTGGTTCCACAACCTTGATATACCATTTTATAACAGTATTTGCGTACACATGGCGGCCATTTTGTATAGTAATTTTGGTCCGGTTTTTCCGAAATTTGAACTCAACCTTCCTTAGGGTGTAACGGTGATATAATCAAACGATTTTTGAAATCGGATAATAATTGTGACCTCCAGATGGACCACAAGCTAAACAAAGAGGATTTTGCGTATAATCCGGGGCCATAATTCAGGAAGTTACGATCCAATATGCACAAATAATGAAAGGAACCAAGATCTTTGGGTTATAACCATGCATTTCAAGTTTCATCAAAATCAGGTTCAAAATTGCGACCTCTACAGGGTCAACAACCTTGATATACATTTTTTAATCAGTATTCGCATATGAATGGCGGCTATTTTGTATGACAATTTTGGTCCAATTTTTCTGAAATTCGAACTCAACCTTCCTTAGGATGTAAAGGTGATAAAATCAAACGATGTTATTAATCAGATAATAATTGTGACCCCCAGAGGGACCACAAGCTAAACGAATGCGATTTTGCGTAAAATCAGGGGCCATAATTCAGAAAGTTACATTCCGATATGCGCAAATATCGAAAGGAACCAAGATCTTTGGGTTATAACCATGCATTTCAAGTTTTATCAAAATCGAATTAAAATTGTGACCTCTACCGGGTCCACAACCTTGATATACCATTTTTTAACAGTATTCGCATACGAATGGCGGCCATTTTGTACGGAAATTTTGGTCAAATTTTTCCGAAATTCGAACTCAACCTTCCTTAGGACGTAACGGTGATAAAATCAAACGATTTTTTTAATCAGATAATAATTGTGACCCCCAGAGGGACATCAAGCTAAACGAAGGCGATTTTGCATAAAATCAGGAGCCATAATTCAGAAAGTTACGATCTGATATGTGCAAATATCAAAAGGAACCAAGATCTTTGGGTTATGACCATGCATTTCAAGTTTTATCAAAATCGAATTAAAATTGTGACCTCTACCGGGTCCACAACCTTGATATACCATTTTTTAACAGTATTCGCATACGAATGGCGGCCATTTTGTACGACAATTTTGGTCCAATTTTTCCGAAATTCGAACTCAACTTTATTTAGGGTGTAACGTTGATACAATGAAACAATTTTTTAAATCTGATAGTTATTGTAACCTCCAGAGGGACCACAAACTAAACCAAGGCGATTTTGCGTATAATCAGGGGCCATAATTCAGGAAGTTATGATCCGATATGTGCAAATATCGAAAGGAACCAAGATCTTTGGGTTATAACCATGCATTTCAAGTTTCATAAAATTCGAATTAAAATTATGATCTCTACAGGGTCCACAACCTTGGTATACCATTTTTTAACAGTATTCGCGTACGAACGGCGGCCATTTTGTATGGTAATTTTGGTCCGGTTTTCCCTAAATTTGAACTCAACCTTCCTTAGGGTGTAACGGTGATATAATGGAACGTTTTTTTAAATCGGATAATAATTGTGACCTCCAGAGTTACCATGAGCTAAATTTTGTGATTTTTAGGCCAGTCAGGGGCCATAATTCAGGAAATTACATTCCAATAGGCGCAAATATCGAAAGGAACCAAGATCTTTGGGTTATAAACATGCATGTCAAGTTTCATCAAAATCGGTTCAAAATTGTGACCTCTATAGGGTCCACAAGCTAAAAACGTGATTTTTCGTACAACCAGGGGCCTTAATACATGAAGTTTTGATCCGATACATGTCAATATCGAAAGCAGTCGAGATCTTTTGGGGATAAACCTATATTTCAAGTTTCGTCAAAATCCGACAAGAATTGTGAATTGTGGACAGACGTTCGGACGGATGGACAGACGGACAGGGGCGACGACATAATACGTCCACATGAAAATGTGGGCGTATAAAAAGTAAATATGATAACAGTGCAAGACGCTTTAATCTTTATCAGTATTACTTGGTATTAACAGTTTTCTATTCCCAAACTAGGTCATTTCGGCACTAACATACAGTTCCATTTTACTTCAGTAAATCGCGCGTACATAGTGGGTCTTTAGTAAAGTTAAGCCGATTTTCGAAAAGGCGAATTTATTCGCGCGAAGCGAATTTTTTCGACTACAGGCATGCGCAGTATAATTTCAGGCATGCGCAGTATAATTTCAGGCCGTCTGAAATTATATTGCGCATGCCTGTACTCGAAAAAATTTGCTTCGCGCGAATAAATTCGCCTAGTGGAAAATCGGCTTTAGGGAACCCGAGGACCCGAAAAAAACACCGAGGATCAGGCGTCCCAACTTCGTTAACAACAGGTTAACCATTTGGCCACCCAACCCTCTATCAACTTATGAACACATGATTCAATTTAACTTCTGTTATTGGCTTCCACGTAGATTGTATTTACCAGTAGGAGGAAATAGGAATTATGATTCAGTACTGGGCAGTGACAATTTAATTTAAATTATTTTATCCCGACCTGCTATCTTTCACTAGTGGTAGGCACCATAAAAGGAATGATATGGTCGATCAATGGTCAACGTCTGAGTATCCATTTCAGTACCCACAGTTTATTTAGAGTCGACTTGAATATCATCAAGTGGAAAATAAAAATACTTACCTGGACAACAGCTACAGAGATCAAATTCCTCAACTTTATCACAATGTAAACGTCTCAGGTTAATTGCGGGTCGTCTCGGCGAGTTCCACCATCCTTTTCTGTGTGCCGTACAACTTGAAAAAGTAAGAGCCACCGCAAGATACACCAGACTTAAAGAAGTATACATATTGAAACTTGAAGTTAAACGCTACTGACGAGTGTTCTCTTTAGGCGCCTTTTAAACACAATTGTAAAGAGAAAGATATCTGGCCACGACAACAACTGGGTGGAGCCAAGTATTACTATTGGTGGAGAGGAATATCTTATATTGATGACTATATTGATTACGACGCACCATCATCATTATTCGTCCATACTTAATAAAAAGGGAGGAGTTGTTATTGATTATGAGGAATGGTAATCATGATTCATCAATTAAATGATAATACATGTAATATACAACTGCAGGTGATTTTAAAATTATAAATGTATTTATTTTCAAAAATACAATATTTTGTGAAACTCATGTGTTGAAAAGTTCACCACAAATGACACCAAACCTTGTCATAAATAAAACGAATTTAGTAAATAAAAAAATGAAAAATAAATTCGGAAATTGCCATGGGAACGTTTTAAGCGGTTAACATACTCAAGACCAATACGCTAACCGTCTACCACGAATCATATTGGTGGTTATTTTGTCACCAGTAACTTCCTTGATCGGGCTTACCAGTACCACCCCAGTGTCTAAATCTAGAGCGTCTCTTCGTCCATAAGTGAACAGAATTAATATGAAACTTGTGTGATAATATTTGGTAATTGATGCGAAATTACATTAGGCGAATATAAGTGCACCAGAGGACAGGGTTTATGATTTTATACATACTTATGTTTTATTTGTCTTCTCCTTGTTTACAAAAATAGACAAGGAATGGAGAAATATGATGGCTGAAATAGAGAAAGTACATGCTAACTGAGCTATAGACTAATGGACATATTGGTCATTTACAAGTGTCTTTGTACGCCTAATTAGGTAACAATCCCTGTCGATATTTATGGTGGGGTGAATGTCCATTCCATATTTTGGTATCTAACCGTAATCAGTTATTTACGTAAATGACACAGACACAAGAATAGGCACATATAAAGTAGGGAGTGAGGACTAGAATAGTTTGACACCATATACATTCTACAAGAGTTGGGTCTTTTTAGTTAGACAACAATTTCACGATGTAGTGGTTTCTGGAGTCGAGCCCTGTAATGTAGACTATAAGAGTTGGGCTTGGAGTCTAGCCCTTCTGGTTAAGACTTTTATAGGAGTGGAGTTGAGAGAAAGAGATGTTAATTTTAAATATTGTAATATAGACTATAACTGTGTAACTGTTGTGGTATAAAAATGTCTAGCAATAACAGTATCCCTGTTCCCGTTACTTAGTAGACAGAGCGCTACACTTTGCAGGTACCCTTTGTAAGGAGAATACCGGTCCTTGATGATGTTTGTGTTTCTTTACTCGTAGGTCGTTTGGTCTTTGGTTATTTCATTGCTACATGTACTTAAAAGGGTGATATGTTCTAACAAGGGTTACCAGAGAGGTGGAATGGATTAGTAGAATTCAGAAGTTTACTGATGACTGGGGCCAATGCCTTAATTGTATACTTTACCAACAAGATTCGAGTATAGGACAGATGAAAAAAATACTGCTTCATAAACATATTGATTATTATTATCAAACTGAATTTAACATGAAATTTTACATGTTTTGTGAAATGAATGCAACCATATGTTACCAACCCACATACTTTGATTCTGTTTACGCCAACGTTGAATTATGCTGATGGAATTTTCCATACACAATTTCAATTATTATTTCAGAATTTGATTTTTTCAATCTCCGTTTCTTGTCCTTTCTGTGGTTTAACGAACGTCTTACTCTTCTGCACAAATGGGATGTAATTGCGATTGACATACGCTATGTAGTGTGCCCTCTAAATCGAACTATAATGGACTTTTTTTTAAATAAATTGTCCCATTCGAATGACTAGACTCCATACATTTTTAAGCCCCTTGTTCTGCACAAATAACACAAGGTAACCATAACGAAAAATCCTGTGGTACTTTCTCGGCTATCTCCGAGCTCGATATTTGGATATTCAATTGCACATATATTGACTCCAAATTAACAGTAATTGGACTCTGTGCTTGGATATTTTTACCGGGCATTTTATTTTGCACAAACAAATAGTTAAACATAAGATTACAAGGATTTCTAAGACTTTTTGTTTATGGCCAAACATGTAATCCTATAAATTTTTTCCAAATGAGTCCACACCCCAAAATGGGTAAAGTTTGATAATGGGCATTTTCTTCTCAGGGTAAGCAGAGCGATAAGTAAGTTGATTGGTGAAGATTTTGGAACGCAATAACTCTCAATAATTGAATTGGAATGTGCGTAGATGGCGTAGATGAATGCCTTGAGAATTTTGAGCAAAGGGTAAGCAGAGATAGGCGATTTGATTGGTTAATGGTTTGGGACACGATAAATTTAGTTTTAATTAAGTGAGATTGAGGACATGCGCGTATAGCTTTTTATTTACATAAATACCCCGACTAAGTTCGATAATAAACATGTTCTACAGAGGGTAAGCAGAGCGATAAGTTATTTGATTGGTCGAGACTTTGAAACGTAATACCTCTCCGCCTAACTGAAGTGGAATTTCAAACTTGGTGTAGGCGTTCATTAGGGAGTTCGGTGATGAACATTGTCTGCTTACGGTAAGCATACGTGAAATATGATCCCTGATGGCAAGCTAAAGCGTTCCATCTGTTTAGAATGTTATGTGAACAGAACCTCTGCTAATGATCAGTTTCTTTCTCCGTTGTGCATGTGCATTATAGACTTGAGAGTGCTCAACATTAAAGGAAAAAAAACCCAGGGTATTCAGTAAAGGAATAATAACAATATGAAAGGATCTTTTATAAAGGTGTACTGAATATGAAGCACCCCTTGACCCCCCGGCGCTTATTAGAGACCCGGCGCTTATTAGAGGTAAATTATAATAACAGTCCCAAGCTACGGTGGCATTATTCGTAGACTGAAACCCATAGCCAATTGCGTGTGTTTTTCTTTTTTGTGAATACGTCGTTCTCGTACAGTATGCTTCTTTTACAACTTCGTCATCGTTTTATTCTTTCTGTCATTCATATAATATCCAAAATACGGCACTACGTTGGTCCTTGAGGCGATCGAATTAAAAATAATTCCAGCTAATTTAATAATACTATAAATAGTATATTTATGCAATATGCAAATGCGGTTGCTTATACGTGCTGTTATCCAATAGCAACTGTAAATTTTCCGGTGTTGAGACCGTCTTTAACCAATGAACAATTATCGTTGTTTGATGCGCGTACAGCCATCATGGATATTATATGAATGACAGAAAGAATAAAACGATGACGAAGTTGTATCAGTGAATATTTTTAAAATCTTTTTTTCTATAAATTGTAACCACATAAATGGTAACGACATATATGGCTCTCGGTGGAGTAGTAATTTTGATGAAAATCTAAATGTCTTGTGTTATTAAAGGGACAATAACACTCTTGCTGGCTTAACAGGTTCCGAAAAAAATAATTAGCCTAAATCTAACAACTAGATGTTTAAGTGTCCTCCCTGTTGTGTAAATTATCCATTATAACCTATCTTACTTGTCCAGAGGTTTCGAAAATATGTTTAAATCCATGTTGCATTTGAAAGTGCTTACGTAAGGCTTTTCAAACCATGTTACGGCATGTAGATGAATTTTTTCAATTTTTAAAATTAGGTGTGTTAAGATGAAATTTGTATCATTTATTAATTGGAATATTGTAAAATAGTACAATTTTATGACCAGAATAAAGATTGGGACATATTATTCAGTTACAACAAGAGTGTTATTGGGGCTTTAAACACTGTTCATTTCTCGACAACGTACGAAAAATTAGGTCTTGTATAAAAACTAAACACCTTCCAAAAGTAGACGATCGATGTCAAAACTAGAACGTTTTTCTAAATCTACACGGTAGCAAAAACTAGACGGTTTTTGAAGAATCTTGACGATATTTAACACATTCTTAACGTGTATTAGATTCTAGATGATAATGGTAGTTTATTACCTTTTTTCGTCCCTAGTGATAGATATATGTATCTTCGGAGAAAGGTATACCAGGATGTGCTTTAAATACTCTCTTCAGTATTTAATAAACGATGATTTGTCGAGCTGTTTGACTTAAACCACAAGTTTTTAAGTATACGTATGTGTTGAACTAGGTAACGGAATATATTGCGATAATTGCACATGTATTAAAGTTTAAATGGCCAGTGTGCATATTACATATTATGCCGTGAATACGCACAGGGTAATAATGCATGTCTATTATTTAAACTGCCATAATAAACCAGTCAGAGACCTCAATTTAAAAACTGCAATTCCGACGTATCGAGTTATGGTCAATAAAAGTACATTTAGGAAAGATTTATCAATGAATGTCAGTATAACGTTTTGGCCAACAAAATGTATAATAGTTATATGTTTGCTCAAAATATTGGATCGGGAAAGAAGATAATAACGGAAATTCAATTTCATACGAAATCGACCGTGGAGATAGTTAAACTTGTGTAATCAACCATAACATAAAACCTAATTTAATATATTTTACAGTGAGTCATAGTCATGTAGATATACGTTCCTGCTAACATGCATTCATGGACTAATTTAGGAAGAAATGCGACGACTGATATGCCGTTGTCCAGCGGCTGCCAGGCAGGATACGCCCACATTTTCGAGAGATGGATAGAGAACAAGTAAAACGGAAAGTGATTTTTTCTACAATCAAAGGCCATTATTCATTAAGTTACAATTTGATATGCGCAAATTTCGAAAAGTATCAAGATATTTAGGTTATAAACACGCAATTTAAGTTTCATCAAAATCGAAATTAAAATTGTGACCTCTACAGGGTCCACAACCTTGAAATACCATTTTTAACAGTATTCGCGTACAAACAGCAGCCATTTTGTATTGTAATTTTGGTCCTATTTTCCCGAAATTTGAACTCAACCTTCCTTAGCTTGTAACGGTGATATAATCAAATGATTTTTTAAATCGGATAATAATTGTGACCTCCAGAGAGACCACAAGCTAAACAAAGGCGATTTTGGGCATAATCAGGGGCATTAATTCAGGAAGTTACGATCCGATATGCGCAAATATCAAAAGGACCCAAGATCTTTGGGTAATATCCATGCATTTCAAGTTTCGTCAAAATCGAATTAAAATTGGGACGACTACAGGGTCGACGACCTTGATATACCATTTTTCAACAGTATTCGCATACGAACGGCGGCCATTTTGTATGGTAATTTTGGTCCAATTTTCCAAAAATTTGAACTCACCCTTCCTTAGGGTGTAACGGTGATATAATCAAACGATTTTTTCAATCGGATAATAATTGTGACCTCTAGAGGAACCACAAGCTAAACAAAGACGATTTTGCGTATAATCAGGGGCCATAATTCAGGAAGTTACAATCCAATATGCGCAAATATCGAAAGGAACAAAGATCTTTGGGTTATATCCATGCATTTCAAGTTTCATCAAAATCAAATTAAAATTGTGACCTATACAGGGTCCACAACATTGATATACCATTTTAAACAGTATTCGCGTACGATCGGCGGCCATTTTGTATGGCAATTTTGGTCCGATTTTTCCGAAATTCAAACTCAACCTTCTTTAGGGTGTAACCGTGATATGATCAAACGATTTTTTAAATCGGATAATAATTGTGACCTCTAGAGGAACCACAAGCTAAACAAAGGCGATTTTGCGTATAATCAGGGGACATAATTCAGGACGTTACAATCCGATATGTGCAAATATCGAAAGGAACCAAGATCTTTGGGTTATATCCATGCATTTTAAGTTTCATCAAAATCAAATTAAAATTGTGACCTCTACAGGGCCCACAACATTGATACACCATTTTAAACATTATTTGCGTACGATCGGCGGCCATTTTGTATGGCAATTTTGGTCTGATTTTTCCGAAATCCAAACTCAACCTTCTTTAGGGTGTAATGGTGATATAATTAAACGATTTTTTAAATCAGATAATAATTGTGACCTCCAGAGGGACCACAAGCTAAACAAAGGCGATTTTGCGTATAATCAGGGGCCATAATTCAGGAAGTTACGATCCGATATGCGCAAATATCGAAAGGAACCAAGATCTATGGGTAATAACCATGCATTTTAAGTTTCATCAAAATTGTATTAAAATTGTGACCTCTACAGGGTCCACAACCTTGATAAACCATTTTTTAACAGTATTCGCGTACGGACGGCGGCTATTTTGTATGGTAATTTTGGTCCGATTTATCCGAAATTCGAACTCGACCTTCCTTAGGGTGTAACAGTGATATATTCGATTGTTTTTTTAAATCGGACAATAATTGTGACCTCCAGAGGTACCACAAGTTAAAATAGGTGATTTTTCGGACAATCAGGGGCAATAATTCAGGAAATTACATTCTGATAGGTGCAAATATCGAAAGGAACCAAGATCTTAGGGTTATAAACATGACTATAAAGTTTCATCAAAATTGGTTCAAAATTGTGACCTCTATAGGGTCCACAAGCTAAAAACATGATTTTTCGTACAATCAGGGGCCATAATCCATGAAGTTTTGATCCGATACATGCCAATATCGAAAGCAGCCGCAATCTTTGGGGGATAAACCTATATTTCAAGTTTCGTCAAAATCGGGTACTAATTGTGACCTGTAGAGAGTCCACAAACAATTGTGGACGGACGGACGGACGGACGGACGGACGGGGGCGACGACATAATACGTCCACATGAAAATGTGGGCGTATAAAAACCTTTTGTTGCAATTTGTTCTACGTAAGACATCATTTAGCCGATAAAACCAACGAGGTTGTACACGTACAACCGGGGAATAGAAATCACGCCATTTGTCTCAATGACAGACATTACGATATAGCGCGCTTGCGTTAACAATCCGGCCATCGAACCCCCGGGCCAAATCACAAACAGGAAGGGAGGAAAATGGGGTTTAACGTTGACTCGACACAAACTAGATCATTTTGCGCGTGGGGGCCTTTAGCAGTGGGAGGAAACCTGAGTGCCCGGAGGAAACCCACGAGGTTGAGAAGGTGCCCCTATTTCCATGTCACATACGCTCAAACTAGGGCTCGAAACCACAACAGCAAGCCAGAGATGACCGGCCAATTAGAGTTCGAAGCGCGGCACTCTAGACCACTAGGCCATCCCAACCCCCCAAATCACAAACAAGACCAACTTTTTTCACTAAAGGTAAATTGACTGTTACTATCTTTTTCTAACTGGTATAATGTTATACGAATATAGAACCGTCATCACCCTTTCAGTGCTGTTTGTTTCTTCAATTAAATATTTAACCCTTCTGCGTATACAAGGGGTAAATTGGAACCCCACCACCATCCGGGCATATCCTTAACATTTGTGGGGAACTGGTTCATAATTGTCTAGCGAGAATTTTATACATTGTCAGCTACAGGGGCGCGGGAACGACGCGAGGGCCAGGGTACCAAAACATAGGGAATGCCCCCCCCCCAGCGTCTAGAAAAATTTGGATTTTGTCAATTCCGAGCATGCTGTAAGAGCGCCTCTAGCATTCCAAATTTCAGCCTAAAACCCTTTAAAATAAATGATAGTGAAAGAGACAAATACCTGATTATTCACAATTTACGTATTATGAGTCCGAGATCCGGTTAAAATGAATAGACTAGTAAAAAGGTTGAAAACTTTTATCGTTAGGGTATGGGTATTCATGTATACCCCAGAAAAGGGCAGGGTACCATTTGTATACCCTGGTACCCGGGTTCCGACGCCCCTGGTCAGCTACTTTATGTTATTTGACAAGAAACTACGAGTATTACATTATCTGATAAAATAAACATTTTACCATTGGTACATGAATCGTGTAGCATAATGCGTTTCAGCCCCATTTGTAACAAGGGACTCCAAGAAAGAGGCTAGACCTATTCCACAAATCATGTCAAACGATGATGTCATATGGCTGGGGATGGGTGGACCTTTTACAGTTTTTTGAATGTTTGTTACAAAATGGTGTCTAAATATGCATTCTCGGTGATTTTGGGGAGGTTTAACCAATAACAAAATAGTTCAGAGAGCAATTTTTTAAAATTAAACACTTTATTGATTGGTTTTTGTTGATTAAAATATCTAAAACTAAAGAACAGAACACTCATATCCACTCTGCCCGTTTCCTTTCCCTTTGTCTTCTTTCTGGACGGCCTATGGACTGTCCCCACCACTATTTTAAAATATACGTGATTGATTTTAAAACACGTTTAACATGTCTATGAAACACATGTTCAAACATTCTGGAATTTTAATATATATGCAAAAAAAACAAATAAATAAATTAAAACTCTACATCCTTTGATCCTGCGTGTTATCTGTGTTTTTTTAGTCCATTATTAGACAGAATCCTTTTCCGATTTTGAGCTGCCTTTATGAAAGTTACATTACTCAAGATATAGATAAGAACTAGCCATTCTTGCTATAATAGTTCGGAAGGAGGTGATGTAAAATGAATAATTTGAAAATTTCATTCAAATTACTCGATTGCAAGCGAAGATATTGGCATTTGAAATTTGGCCGACGTGTGCAATAATTTCAACCACGGTCCTGGTTGATCAAAGCTAAGACTTGAAGCGTCTGGGACTGCCATATTTGATTTATCACTGAAACGTTTTAATCTGTTTAATATCGGAACAATCTTATGCAATCCAAAGTTAATTAAGTCCAAAGTTGATTAAGGCCTGGATCAGTTAATTAATGTCTAATTAATACTTTAGAAAACATTTAATGCCCATAATAAAGACCTGCACTAGGCAGATTTAGCTCTTGAATAATGCATTATTAATATACAATAATTTATGTTTCATCATCAGTATCTTAATAGGGGGATCTCGCTGGCTAAGTCGGTAAGCTCGCTAGCTTGGAGTTCGGGGGCATTGGCCGCGAAAGTTCATCCAGATTTTCCGGCGTCGTTTCCCCCTTGGCAGTGATGCAGGACGGAGGACCGGAAAGGTCGTTCGGATGGGGCGAAAAACCGAGGTCCCGTGTACACATTAGTGTGCACGTAAAAGGTCCCATGTGAATTTTAATTCGATATAAGAGTAGGCTGTAGCACCGCTGCCAGGGGAGGATTTCCCTCATGCCTTTCTTTATTTGCCCAGTTTAGGAGCAGAACAGTAGGAAGTTAAACCCCATTTCAATTTATATTTTTGAACTTTTCTATTGTGTCAGTTGTTTCTACACGCCACGTTGTATTGTAAAGCTCAAATCCTAGAATGTGTTCACATGTTGACTAAATAATTTTTTAATGATTATTATTTTCATTTTCTATATGTATTACATTTGTACTTTTATATAATATGTTGTGTAATTTTTTTAATATGGAGACAAATAAGATTTGAAATTGAGTGGCCATTTGTAATGGCTGAATTTTTTATCGGGCGCGCACTGTATCATAAAGCCGGTCATTGAATCGACTGGCGTGGTTTCGAAACACCGATAGTACGTGTCAAGGGGTAGGGCGCCTGTCCAGCTTCGGGGGTTTTGTCTGGGTCTGCCAGCTTTCCTCCTCTCACTGCTAAAGTCCCCTACGCGCAAGCCAATTATTGAAATAAAATTAAAAAACATATGTTAGTGCCGAAATGACCTAGTTTATGTCGAGTGGATGTTAAACCATCACTCTCTCTCTCTCTCTCTCTCGCTCCGTTCTCTCACGCACGCACATACACACGGACCCACACACCAAGACACACAGGGACAGAAACATCCACTCTCTCTCCCACCCACACATACCATATTCTCTCTTTCTCTCTCTCACACACACACACACACACACACACACACGCACACCCCCATCCCCTCGCACACCCCCATCCCCTCGCTCTCTCTTTCTCTCACACACACACACTCACACACACTCTATCTCTCTTTCTCTCTCTGCATCCCCTTCTACTTACAGACTTTTAACAACCGTACAAATAATATCTTTTCATGTTGTTCATTACAAAATGTGTATATATTTCCTCACGGTCCTTTTTGTTAATTTGTATACAGTAGAACTTGCTACGGCGTGCACTCATAATCAGCGAACACTCGCTTCAACGAACACCAAAAAATACCCCCGAGCGATTTTTGAGTAATTTAACCTCTACTAAACACGCACCTGTTCAATGCGTGCAGCGGGCACTTATATTAGCTCCCGGTCATGCTATTTCATCTATTAAGCGAACACATCTCGGAGAATCCCGTTCTCGCTTGAGCGAACGAGGGACAATTACGTTCTCGCTTAAACGAACGATACTGAACAGTCTTGACATGACTTACTCACTTGGCTTGAAATAACTACTATTACTAATTAACACTAAGAAATGGTCTGAATTTATAACGCGTGCAACGGGCATCATGATTAATTCCCCCCGTCAAAATTCTCTTGTTTCAACGGTCACGATTTTACTAATAAAATCAACAAAACATCGGCTTTTCAACGGCCATTGTCGTTCATTCTTTGTAACACTCCCGCTAATCCCGTGAGTAGTAGTTAATTAACTGGAACCCCACTGATCAGGTAAAAAGAAATGTAAAAATAACAATCAACCCGGGATTATCTGTTTATTAATCTTTTGTTTTATTAAACGACTAACCTATTCATAGTTTTCACGCGTAACGACACTGATTGATACTGATTGAATAAAATGAAAGGATACCGAGTTATTAAACAGACGTTTTTAGCGCCCCCTATAATATTACATACAGAGTTACATCCCCTGTAAAATCGGGGATAAAATCCGCGAATGGTTTTTGTCCATGATAAAATAACATTAATTCATCGATTTTCTTCACAAAAATGGATAAATATTATCGAATGCATCACGATGGTAGACAGTAGTATCTAAGGTTGGTACAGAATAACAAGTTTACCTAAGTTATGTTCAAGATTTTAGTAAAGAATCTTCGTTTGGCGCAAGATTCAGCGACGGTCAAATTTATCGATGCAAGTATTGATGTTCGTTCCCGATTTTATTAAGTGGTCGCGTAATAGCTAAAATAGTTGGGGTGTGAAATACTCAAATTCACGGCATTTTGAAACGCTTTTAGACGCTATGATGAAAGTAAAAGAAATATTGGGGGACATGAGTTCCAGTATTACTAACATGTATATGAAACTCCTTTGAATTTACAACTAGATAAAAAGTACATGTTTTGTTATTGTAATACTACACAAATAAAAAATATATGCAGTCTATATACGAGACTCCTTTGAATTCACAACTAGATAAAAAGTACATGTATTGTTATTGTAATACTACATAAATAAAAAATATATGCAGTCTATATCTTTAATTTTTTGTGGTAGGGGTTGGGGCAATACATGCAGTCTATATCTTTATTTTTTTGTGGTAGGGGTTTGGGCAATATTGTACACCTTTATTCAAAGAGCACCTCCATTAAGCAGGCATTTTGAAATTTCCCTTGGGTGCCTGCTGAATACAAGTTCTACTGTACCAATCTTACTCTTTTTTCCCTCAAAAATGGCGATTAGAGCGTGTCTTTGCTCGTGTAGTTCTCTTTATGTTTTTCATTATCTATTTCAACTTTTTATTTTCACCCCGAAACACGTAAAGTATTATATTCTTGAAATATCACTAGTAAATGGTATAACAATACGTAAAGCTCTTAAAAACCAATAAACAACCCATCCAAAATAAAGATAGTATGTGAAAGAGAATGACACAGGTTTTTTTTGATTGCTTTATATGTATGTTTTACAATAGTTAAGTTAAGAGGGCTGCGATACTTTACGTAACGAGTTATCAATTTTGTTTGATTTCGTTATATACTTTGGAATCAATGCTTTTATTTTTCGTTTTTACTAATAGTAAATGCAGGAGGACTGCACTACACGCAAAACAAAAAAAATAAAAATCTACAAGATAAACCTGCGGACAAGACAGAAAATAGACATTGCAAAAAGTAAACAATTCTCAAATCAAGTGAATGGATCCAGGGGCCAGCCGTAAGCGTCCACTGCGCTGTACAGTCCCGGGCCTGTCTTGGTACAGGCTTCACTAAAATGATTCACATAAAAGACGTAAAAAAAAATTTAAAAAATATGAGACCGATCTTGTAAGTGGTCGTCTCTTCAATGGCGATAGTCAGCCAATTGACTTCAGGTGTTAGAACGTCAAATAATTTTAACAATAAGGGCGATAATCCGGACCGAAACTCGGAAAACGCTAAAATTTTAACACAATTTTTCTTTCAGTGTAGTAAAATCCTTATACGACATTTAGTAACTACACATATGATAAAAAAACACAAATTTATATTGAAAACAATCACTGAATTTAATTCACTCTACGCTTCAACAAGTTCCTCTTGTCATTCTCAAGTTTTCCATATAAATTTGTGTTTTTTTATAATACCAGATTTCCAGATGGACCTCATCATTCTTCTCACAAAACGTTTTACAAATTCAAAAGCGGATGAAATTTAATTTTTTTTATTGAGGCTCAAAGGTGCGATTTTTGACTTTTCGCGGAAGAAAGATTTTTTCATCACTTTAAAAAAAGTAATTTTCAGTGTTTTTTTGTGATGACATATTTCATTTCCTATCAAAATTATCAAAAATGTATATGTAAATTCATGAAATACAACTTTAAGACTAATTATGTTTTAATTTTCACATTTGAGTAACAATTACTCTGGTTTCCCAAGCAACTCCAAAATAGGTAGGTTTTCTCAAAAATTCCATTTTGTCAACGTGATTTTGGTCCATTTACTTCATCAAAATTGGTCTTGTCCATGTTACATCCGAAATACTGAACCTGGTGGTTATGCATTTTAAAATAAGTAGCTATCAAGTAAGGTTAACAGAAAATAAAAATAGGAAAAAAAATCAATATGCCTTCTCTCAAGAGCTGGATATGTGTTCACTTCTTAACCATTGTACGCAGCACATTGCCTACTTTTCGGGCGTTTTGGGGACATTTATAAAATTAGAAGGAATGGAGATACGGAAGTGAAATTATGGAAATATTTTTAAAAGTTTGTGCAATTTTTGATCATTTCCAACGGTATTCACCAGAACCCAAAAGGTGATACCACATTTTAAAGTAAGCAGTTTAAAATAATTGAAACCCATGTGATATCAAATGATTTGG
Organism: Patella pellucida; assembly: GCA_917208275.1. NCBI lineage: Eukaryota > Metazoa > Mollusca > Gastropoda > Patellidae > Patella > Patella pellucida. The sequence goes on from OU795041.1 coordinate 185,296, forward strand.
ATTGTGTAAGTTTGAAAAAAATCTGAAGGTGTTTGGCCTTGGGCCCTAAGAGATTGGAAAGTGGTTCACTTTCGAAAAACATTCGGTTGTTAATAAGACATAAATAAACTATGAAGGAATTAAGATCTTGAAGGGACATTTTTTATAACTTATAGGTAAATAAAATATGTCGATGAATTATTAAAATTACTTACATTTACTCTTGCATATTACTTAATATTTAGTTGTTATAGCAACCAACAGTGATAAAAAAAAACACTCTCAAAGAGGCAATGTTGTACCATTTTCAATGGTGTTTACCATGACAAACCAAATGATCACCAGTAACATTATAAGTACGGTACCAGTAAGCATTTTATGAATTGTATAATTTTAGTGAAATATTATGGACTTTGGGTGATTGCTATAGCAACTACATAATTTTAAAATAAGACAACAGTTGTTTCACTATCACTGTTCTCAGCATTGGTAGCTTACATCATTGTAATGTTACAAGAAGAATTCTGCTTTGACATATTATTTCTACTCAGAAGATTGGCCAATAAATTATTCTCTAAAGTAAGCTACAGTAAAAGTAGGGCAGTGTGAAGTTAGCTCGCTTTTCTTTTTTCGTTATTCGACATTGGTGAATATCGAAAAACGAGCTACTCGTTTTTCGATATTGGTGAATAACGAAAAACAACTAGCTCGTTTTTCGAATATCAAAAAAGGAGATTTGATGGATGTCTATCTACATAATGTCTCCAAAACACATTTTATTAAATCAGTTTTGTAAAACAAACTAAATATGTCATAAATCAGGATGCCTGAGCAGTGGATTCACATAAAAACTGTTCTTTCTCGTTGTTTTTTGATATTGGCGAATCTCGAAAAACGAGCTACTCGTATTTCGTTATTCAAACTTGAATATCAAAAAAAGGAGATTTGATGGATGTATATCTACATATTGTCTCCAAAACACATTTTATTAAATCAGTTTTGTAAAACAAACTAAATATGTCATAAATCAGGATGCCTGAGCAGTGGATTAACATAAAAACTGTTCTTTCTCGTTGTTTTTTGATATTGGCGAATCTCGAAAAACGAGCTACTCGTTTTTCGTTATTCAAACTTGAATATCAAAAAAGCAGATTTGATGGATGTATATCTGCAGAATGTCTCCAAAACACATTTGATTAAATCAGTTTTGTAAAACAAACTAAAGATATCAGAAATGAGGATGCCTGAGCAGTGGATTCACATAAAAACTGTTCTTTCTCATTGTTTTTTGATATTGGCGAATCTCGAAAAACGAGCTACTCGTTTTTCGTTATTCAAACTTGAATATCAAAAAAGCAGATTTGATGGATGTATATCTGCAGAATGTCTCCAAAACACATTTTATGCAATCAGTTTTGTAAAACGAACTAAATATGTCATAAATCAGGATGCCTGAGCAGTGGATTAACATAAAAACTGTTCATTCTCGTTGTTTTTTATATATTGGCGAATCTCGAAAAACGAGCTACTCGTTTTTCGTTATTCAAACTTGAATATCAAAAAAGCAGATTTGATGGATGTATATCTACATATTGTCTCCAAAACACATTTTTTCGATATTCACCAATGTCGAATAACGAAAAACGAAAATCGAGCTAACTTCACACTGCCTAAAAGTAGTTACTGATATGTTATGATTAAGATGTAGGCCTACCGGTAGTCATGTTATATTATAGAGGCCTATGCCTGGAATCTGCATTTTAACTCAAAGTCAAAGTCAAAGAATTGTTGTGGTTTTACTTCACTTTTGAATACTTTTATTATTCCTTTAAATTGGTAGGTTATAGCCTAATGAGCAACTTCCATTTAATTTTGTAGTCCTAATAAGTGGGCCTTACGTTTTTCGGTCCTTGCAACAAAATCTCGAGAGTCTAGGTGTTAAATATATTTCCCTAAAAAAAAACAAAGAATTAAAATTATAATAATTAGTATTATCATTCACATGAAATACTATACTTATCATACCTAAACCGGCCTAAACCAGTAGTTGTGTACGTTTCTCAGAAACACTGACACCCATCTGTATGACTTGTACCGCACCTTTACAACCAAGATTATTAATTTCTTTGTTATACGTGATGTCTTTAGTGGTGATTTGCTCATTTGGGCTTATTTTAATGTTCTAGTAGTACACTGTGGCATGTAAATTGCATATTATGAAAGTTTTAAGCTAGTATGAAAAGTTTTTTTTGGGTCAAGCGACCCCCACCCACCCCATAAATAAAATATTTTTATAGTATGAAAATATCATTTACACCCCTCTAAGACACCACCCACCCCAGGGACGATATCAAAAACTCCACAGTCATGTCCCCTGGCCTACCAGCTGTATCACTCTCCTTTCAAATTGTTTATTAGAATTTTTGATTAAACATAAATGTTCTTGTAGCTGTTAAAAGCTAGATTAATATACCAATTGTTCATTTGTGACACATTTAACACCATATCTCTCCAGGCGAATTGGCAATAAATTGTTTATTGAATAAAACAGAAACATTTTGTATACCTGTAAAACAATATACCACTTGTTTATATTAAAACATAAAGTCTACCGTGTAATTCGGAAATTGGCAACACGTTTTAACCCTTCAATATCCAGCGTATCAGATATGCAAACCTACATGATATACATATTAATATAATCCCTACGGAATATTTTAATTATTTACTGTTATAATATGAATTATCACATATTCCCTGTTAAATGAAAATCGGCCACTAGTGCAGCTGTCCAACTTTATGGACCCTGGCCTCAAGTGCCTGGGACCAACACTTTCTGAAATGTCAATAAAAGCCCTGGAATCATTTCAATTTAAAAAAAATAAACAGTAAGCAAAACATCGGAAATAAGTGGTGGGGACACAGTATATCATGTCCCCACCACTAAAAATATTGGTGGGGACGCGTCCCGGTGTCCCCATCGGGATCTGCGCCCATGCATTTGATCACTTTGATGCACTGAGTACAAGTGTTTTTGAAAAGTTATTTTCTTCTTATTCCAGATAACCACATTAATGACAACGAAGAGCTACTGTTAGAAGTTCATCAAACCATCTAGCTTGTACAGAAATAAATTTCAAAGACATTTCTGATGCCATGGTAGTTACATATACATTTAGAAACAGACAGAAATGAATAAGACAATGTACTCATTCTGGGAGAAATTCAACATATCAGCAGATTTGATACATGTAAGTATTTTGATTACCAACGAACGTTCAATCTAAGTTGCTAGGCATAAGAAATTAAGATGTAACGCAGGGCTAGAAATTCACGCGAATCTCCGAATCTAATTCGCGCAAGGATTCTCGCAAGAGCTTACCGTGCGAATCTATTAGGATTCGCGTAAAACTTTTGTAAAAAAAAAAAAAAAATCTCGGAAAATTTTTGCAACCGACTATTGAATGTCAGTTAGGATGTTTTGAATCAAAGTTGTATGACTTACTTTATAGCATACTACATGTATAATAAAATAAATAATTGTTGTTTTTTTGTTTTACTTTTAACTTATAATTTGGACGAGTTTCTGGCTGGCCATTAATTGTCTTTGTTATGTAATAAATTGTATGGAAACTTCCGCGATCACGACACGGCGACGACTTGCAGAAGTAGAGTATTTATGCATATTTCAGTTACGATACAAATATATCGGTTTCCTAATTATTTATTTTAATCCTTCTTAAAAAAATAAAAGAAACTACTTTAGCATGCTAACCTTAAAACGAAATAGTTTTGGGTTCCATGATTTTATCCTTTCGAACAGCGATTTGATTCCGTTAGTTGTTAAATTGGGTCATTTCAATTCTATTTTGTCACTGTCAAGGTCGGCCACGAACTCGATGTTGCATGGAATTCTTCGCCTTCCATATTAGGCATGACTAACTACGAAATGTGTAAATTAGTTGCTTTTGGTGCGAAATATGCTGTTACCAATAACAGACATATCACGGAATTTATTATACATGGACTAAATGCATGCCGCACGAGACGGGGAAGTTGGCGATGCCTTTTTACGAGCGATATAATTCCTTATGTATAAATTAATTTTAAATCCAGTTGTAATATTGTTATTTAATTCACAATCAGAATGTGACGTTTGTACTGTGTCCGAGATGACGAATAAACCGTTCCCCAATCGAACATTACCAGCTTGGAGGCTCTTCTATTCGCTTCCCTAGACATACGTTGCCAATTCTTTAGAGACACGAGGTTTTTATTTTTACCGTCTTGTGCAGGTTCTTTTGTTGTTTATCGTCAATACGATTATGTATATATGTTAAAATATTATGTACGGGAATTGTTGTACTCGTGAATTGTAATTTATTGCCAGTATTGAATTTTTAATTAGCAGTTATAACGATAGCCGTCAGTTATTCAGTGCTCACGCATATCAACGCAGTAAAGACAATGACATTATTAGCCATGACATTATAGAATTTATATACGGTATCCGAATAATCGGCACCGATACGATCTTTGGCTGGCCGATTTACCTGACGGAATCTCGCAATGTTCGAATTCCAATAACACGTGACATCTTGGTAGGAATTAGGTCAATAAACCAGTTCTAAATTTGCGTGTACCGTTATGATTATTTTATTTTATACACATGCTGACAGATGCTTAATTTTTGTAATGAAGGATATATCCTAGTCATCGTAGGCCTACTGAATTTTCCTTTGGTTTTCACGTGATCATTGTACCGTTTGTCTATCAATAGTTTCATTGACGAATGAATAAAAAATTGTGCAAGTTACATGATGGACAAAAGACTACAAATTGTGTTATAAAGAAATAGCATGGTGCCGTATCAGTTATTTTTGGCCACGGCATTATCTGGATATTACTTTTTACACTTTTTAAGTGTTTACCAAGAATTCTATCTGATTGTTTTATTTTTATCATTGTTGTTGTATTTTGGGGTCAGTTAGCAGACGACTGCCTCCCGAGGCGGTCTACATTTTATTTGCTTCATTGTGTTGGGTTGTTTGTGCGTTTTCTTGTACGAGTCAATATGTTCAATCTTGAGTGAAGTCTGAGTTGCTTCAGACCCGGGACTGTACAGCGCAGTGGACGCTTACGGCTAGCCCCCGGATCCATTCACTCTTTTTTGAATTGTTGTTTTATTGTTTGTTTCGTTTGCTGTTTCGGAGTATGATGTCTTGTCGTTGTATTTGTCCTTTTTGTAAATCATATGTGGCGCAGTCCCCCTGCACTAACTATTAGATTAACACAAAAAACACAATTTTGTTTTTTAGACATTATTATAAATTAAGATTTGGAGGATTCGCGCAGATTGCATATATGAGAATCCTCTTAGATTCTTGCAAAAAATGACGAATTTCTAGCCCTGTAATGATGCATTTATGTGATAAGTAAGATTGTAGTATTATGTGAAAGAAAACCGACATGTATGACGTTGTGGTATACATGTGTACTTATACTGTAGATATCAGTATAAACATGATAGCTTTTAAAATCTTATATCCAGATTGTTGTCAGACAGGGTGGGAATAGAAAATGGATGTACCCAAAAACAACTTGATATTGCCAACTCATCCTAAGATAAAAGGCAACTCATCTCAACTTTAAAACATAGGTCGAGATATAAGAAAACTCATCCCAACAAATATACGTGTCAGTTATATTTGTTTTAATACAATTGCTTTCTTTCAAGACCACTCAGACCATTCTGATTTTGTTATAGAATATGTTATCTTAATAAAATTGATTTTGTTGTTTTAATAAAATCGATATTGTTATTTTAAATTTTGGGCGCTCCGTATACCTATCATAGCGTACACGTTTCAATTCCATCTTTGAATAATACATGCGACTGAAATGATGATTGTTTTCATATCGTTGTCTGATATAAATTCGTCAGAATATGACATTATATCATCTTTATGTATGGGTTTCAGTATAGCTAATATATTGGGATGAGTTGTCTTGGGATGAGTTGTCAGATATTCATATTTGGGTCATTGCTTGTGGTTTTAGACTCATAATGCCACCAAACTGCCCATTTGGTTTAATGGACAACTCAACTTGGTGATGCATACAATTTGGGTTTGAAAGAGGAGTAAACACTAATCCCGTCCTACTAAAATACTTCCACTTGCATTCACATGTAGCCATACATATGAGTCTCAAAATAATATATTGTTAAATTATGATTTATTCACACACACACCCCCCCAAAGTAAGTTATTTTACTTTTTTTTCTGCCATCTAAATAACTCTGTACCAATGACTGGTATGCCAAGTAAAAACCAAATCAAATTTATAATCATCACTTTTATATTTTTCAGAGACTCAAACATTCTTGGAGAAGTAAGTAACAATACCAAAGAAAGAAAATAACTATAAGATCTCAATAAAAAGTCATCAAATTCTTTTAAAGATCTTATTGTGGAAACCCAAACAATATTCGTCATCATTCCTTTTTATTGCTTTTTTATCGCTTTTTTCTGTTTTTATGTAAAATACCAAACTATCTCTAAATAGTGTGTCATTATATAGACTGCTTTGCAATCCTATACACGAAAAATTTGGTCAAAAATCTTGAAATATTAAAGAGAAATTATTAATAATTAAAAGTAACGGTCAATAATTATAAAAATATATTACATGTATTGTATGATGAAATCAACCTTTATTTTAAAACAATTAGTGAACATTACGAATATTAATGCCTCATTTATATGCAATGGTTTTATTCATCAATATTTTTTGACAAATTTTTCAAATAATCCATTCTATTTGATTTTTATGCTGTATTTATTATATCTATCTATGATTATTTGTCCTGTACCTTATCTTTTAGTTCCCTTTTATGTACTGTGATTTTTTTTAAAAAAATGATTTCAAATTAGTGCATAATTGATGTCTTTAGTGTTTGGTTTGGTTTTTATTAAATCATGCTATAGTTAAAATGTATGTTTTGGGCAGCATGGGCTATGGTTATTGTGTACATATCTACATAGTTCTTTTTAAGGTTAGTGGTAATAAGAACACTTAATAGCTTTTTTTAATTTTGTGATTGGGGAGGGGAATGGGAACACAATGTTATTAGTATTGGAATTAACTTTGTTTATTTATATACCAAATGTTTCAGTGCTTGTGGTGGTTTTTTTAATAGCTATTTTCTATTTTATGATTGGGGTAGGGTGGGGGTGGGGGTATCTGTTCACTGTATAACACAATTTTATCAGTATTGGAATTAACGTTAATTATTAAACCTTTCGAGAGGTCTGTTTAGTATTGATTTGGCCTTAATTTTATTTTTCATATCATTTATTGAATAAATAATAATTTAGCAAACAATTATTTTTATGTTATTTAATAAATGTTACAGTTTAAACAGAACAAACGGCGGGGTATGCATGGTAAAGGTTGCTATACTGGATATAAAATACAAACAAGTAGTTGTTGGTGGTTATTCACAAGTTTGTATGAAAAAACACAAGTTTCAGAAATTTCAACACAAGTATTGTGTACCTTTTTACACAAGTTTCAACACAAGATTTGTGTTGTTTCATAAATTTTAACACACGTTTTGTGTTGTTTTAACATTTAACAAAAGATTGTGTTGTTAAATAGAGACACCTAACTTGTGTTGAAAACTACACAAGTTTGTGTTGTTTCAACACAAGTTTTCTTTCAGTGTAGTAAAATCCTTATACGACATTTAGTAACTAAACATATGATAAAAAAACACAAATTTATATTGAAAACAATCACTGAATTTAATTCACTCTACGCTTCAACAAGTTCCTCTTGTCGTTCTCAAGTTTTCCATATAAATTTGTGTTTTTTTATAATACCATATTGAGGAACTTTAATTTCAACAATACTATCCGTGTGTTTGTGTATAGATGGTCAATAACTGTAGAAGAATTTTTAAAACAGCGTGTAGGGGTAGTAATTAATTGATGTAATCCCTGCATAATGATTATGTTTTTTAATCGTTTTAGAACAGTAGTTGCATAATCTATACTACAATCTCCTATTACATAAATATATTGGACCATTTTTTTAGTTTCAAAATTAGAGTGGGGTTTTATTAATAAAATGAAAGTTTGTTTTTTTAAAATTTGATAACTGCAGAATGTTTTCGTTGTTGGACTTTTCCTGTTTGCTCACTGCACTGATTACTTTACCATTACCCGGGATTCTATCCGGATTATCGCCCTTGTTATTAAAATTGTTAGACGCTTTTACACATGACGTCAACTGGCAGAATATGGCAATTGAAAAGACGTATTTTGTCCCATTTTAGTGAAGCCTGTGCCATAAACGGCCTTGGGCTGTACAGGACAGTCGACGCTTACGAATGGCCCCCGGATCCATTCACTTGATTTGATATTTTTTAATTTTGTGCATTGTCTATTTCTTGTCCGCAGGTGTAGATGTTTGGTTATTAATGTATTTTATTTCAAGTAGTGTTATAATATAATATAAACAATGGATTGGCCACACAGAGTTTGGAAATATCTAGAGGCGTAAGACAAGGGTGTCCCTTATCCCCATATTTATTTATTTTATGTGCTGAAATATTCTCATCAGTAATTAAAAACGACCCATCAATAGTAGGAATTAATGTAAACGAGCATAATATAAAAACCTCACAATTGACGGACGATGGTTTGTTTTTTTAAAATTTGATAACTGCAGAATGTTTTCGATGTTGGACTTTAATAAAATACACTGGGAAAAAAGTATTAAGTATAATGGAAGAATTTGCAATAGCAAGTGAATTAAAAGCCAATTATGATCAACGTGAAATTGTTACCGACACAGGTGAGGAAACACGTAAGAAAATAGATAAATTATTTTATACGGGAAGAAAATCCAGCCAAAATTTAAAAAAAACAAATTGCAGTCCTTTCGATCAGGGTGGCTTAAATTCTGCTTTTTTTTTTAATTCGCAAAACCAAAAAGATTATTGGGCTTAAAAGGGCCATACAAAATAATACTAAGCCAATCTGGAAGAACTCAATCTTGGAAACATTTAAACAAGCAAAATTATTAGACCCCTTCGAATTCAATTTAAACTCAAACGTCGATGCCTTAATAAAAATTAACAATATATAGATTCATAGCGATTTTTGTATATCTTGGGCATATATTAATTTCACTCCCTTATGAGAGCCTGACAATGACAGCTGCGTCGTCGTTCGAATGGAACAAAAAAACAAGGTCCTGTGTATACATTGGCGTGCACATAAAAGATCCCTTGACAGTTGCCAAAATTGTGCCACGTTCTAACGTTGTAAACAAACAGTGTTGTCTGGAGTTTAAAAACGTATTTCCAAGCACCTCAGGCCAGAGCAGCGGATGGAGATATATGGTGACCTGCGAGCACTTTAATCACACATCCTCTAATACGAATAGAGAAATCAAATTTGTCATAGTCAAGAATTCACAGAATTTGTCATATTCAACAGTACTGATAGTATGATAGATATTCACTTTTCTTTCCCCGTTTCCTCTCCTCCCCTCTTTTACTACCTTTTCTTTTTCTTTTTTTCTTTGAGGCAAGTGGACAAGTGGGCCCAGTCCGGCACTGCCAGTGCGTTTAATATAACTTTTCGGCCAACACAAACGTAGATATACGTTCCTGCTAACATGCATTCATGGACTAATTTTGGAAGAAATGCGACGACTGATATGCCGTTGTGACGTCGCAGTGAAGTCATGACATTGTAGAGACATACCGTCGCAATTTTGGACTCGCTGGTACCGACTTCCTATATGTCCCCAATACATTTATGATATCTAAATCCAATAGTTTTAGAGATATTCGCAATTTCTGATCGACAGCTGCCATCTTCGATTTTGTCACGCCCCCTGTCCTTATTTTGACTCCGATTTTGGTAAACTTTCTATTTCTTACCTAGGAATGAATGATCCCCTCCTTACCTAGGACATCAGAACGAGCCAATAGAAAACAAAAAACCTTTTGTTGCAATTTGTTCTACGTAAGACATCATTTAGCCGATAAAACCAACAATCCGTTAACAATCCGGCCATCGAACCCCCGGGCCAAATCACAAACAGGAAAGGACGGAAATGGGGTTTAACGTCGACTCGACACAAACTACATTATTTTGCGCGTGGAGGCCTTTAGAAGTAGGAGGAAACCGGAGTGCCCGGAGGAAACCCACGAGGTTGAGAAGGTGCCCCTATTTCCATGTCACATACGCTCAAACTAGGGCTCGAAACCACAGCAGCAAGCCAGAGATGACCGGCCAATTAGAGGTCGAAGCGCGGCACTCTAGACCACTAGGCCATCCCAACCCCCCAAATCACAAACAAGACCAACTTTTTTCACTAAAGGTAAATTGACTGTTACTATTTTTCTCTAACTGGTATAATGTTATAAGAATATAGAACCATCATCACCCTTTCAGTGCTGTTTGTTTCTTCAATTAAATATTTAACCCTTCTGCGTATACAAGGGGTAAATTGGAACCCCACCACCATCAGGGCATATCCTTAACATTTGTGGGGAACTGGTTCATAATTGTCTAGCGAGAATTTTATACATTGTCAGCTACAGGGGCGCCAGAACGACGCGAGGGCCAAGGTACCAAAACATAGGGAATGCCCCATCCCCAAGTGTCTAGAAAATTTTGAATTTTGTCAATTCTGAGCATGCTGTTAAGAGCGCCTCTAGCATTCCAAATTTCAACCTAAAACCCTTTAAAATAAATGATAGTGAAAGAGACAAATACCTGATTATTCACAATTTACGTATTATGAGTGCGAGATCCGGTGAAAATGAATAGACAAGTAAAAAGATTGAAAACTTTTATAGTTAGGGCATGGGTATACATGTATACCCCAGAAAAGGGCAGGGTACCATTTGTATACCCTGGTACCCGGGTTCCGGTGCCCCTGGTCAGCTACTTTATGTCATTTGACAAGAAACTATGAGTATTACATTATCTGACAAAATAAACATTTTACCATATTCTCTCTTTTTCTCTCTCACACACACACAGCACACCCCTATCCCCTCGCTCTCTTTCTCACACACACACTCTCTCTCTCTCTTTCTCTCTCTCTCTCTGCATCCCCTTCTCCTTACAGACTTTTAACAACAGTACAAATAATATCTTTTCATGTTGTTCATTACAAAATGTGTATATATTTCCTCACGGTCCTTTTTGTTAATTTGTATACCAATCTTACTCTTTTTTCCCTCAAAAATGGCGATTAGAGCGTGTCTTTGCTCGTGTAGTTCTCTTTATGTTTTTCATTATCTATTTCAACTTTTTTTTTTCACCCCGAAACACGTAAAGTATTATATTCTTGAAATATCACTAGTAAATGGTATAACAATACGTAAAGCTCTTAAAAACCAATAAACAACCCATCCAAAATAAAGATAGTATGTGAAAGAGAACGACACAGTTTTTTTTAGATTGCTTTATATGTATGTTTTACAATAGTTAGTAAAGAGGGCTGCGATACTTTACGAGTTATCAATTTTGTTTGATTTCGTTATATACTTTGGAATCAATAATGCTTTTATTTTTCGTTTTTACTAAGTCAATATATATTTATTAGTCTGATTTCTCACTGTATCTAATACAAAAAGTCTTGTTTCGAGTAGTATTCCATTTGAGGTTTTTTAAAGCATTCCGTGAAAAATATATAAAAACTAAAACAACCGATTGGCCATAAAGAAATATTTTTTGAGTGTAAATAGAAGATTTATCAATAACTTTCTCGAATTGCACTAAATTCGATAAAAACCAAAATATATAGAAATCGTAAAGTTTTAATTAATGTATTATTTGACAACATGTTCTCATCAGATATCTTGCAAAAGACGGCGATAACTAAACAGAATTTTAATACTGACCTCTAGTCATATAAATACTAAAATCATAGACCAAAAGTAGCATATGCGTGAGTTTATAGATAACACGCTACAAGTTTTTAATGAGAAACTTTGCAATGTTATTATTATTAAAATATTTATCATTAACAACATGAATATCGATTGAAATTCACCAATATTGATCGATGGATAAACAAGTAGCTGTCTTACCGTCGAGACCTTGATTTGTTCCATTTATCAGTAAAGGGGGCATTCCATGTCAAGTGTACACAAAATTCGGGCGATTTTGACATGACCATCACAGATTTTGATGATTTTTGGTGTGCAAGTTAACTATGATGAAAAAATGTGATGTGCAAAATTATAGCGCTGGGGGCCCCATGGGGCCCCTTCAGGGACATCCCAAACATTGGACCTTTTCGGCTTACCTACCAACTTTGAAACTCTATAACTACGTCCCTAGTAATCCTACGTACATCAAATTGGTATCAAATTGTCCAGAAAAGATAGCTCTTTCTAATGACACGAAGCACGAACTCAACAGGACAAAATTCATGCAGATATCGTTGACCTTGACCTTTGAACCCACGCCCCCAAAAAGGGGCAAACTCGATTTGGCCAATTTTTCGTGTGAACATTGCCCCACCTATAAATAGCAAACACACAAAAAATCAAAGTGGGATCTCCATGGGAACAGATTTGATTGACATGGAAGTCCATCTAGGTCGCAAAAACATACATTGATTTTATTAGAATAAACTGTAGGTTTTTTGTGTAAGCTGACTTCTGTACACTTATTTCACTATGTTAACTTGTACATTCTGTTTTTGTTACTGGATGATCCATTTAGTTCTCATTTTTTGTTCCCTAGGGCTTTGTTTGCAGCATTAATTTCTTTTTTACTCAGAGTATAGGTCCTACCAGTAGCTGTTTTAGGGTCTACCGAAATCAGAATATCCCTGCTGTCTATAATGCACTGATCTTCCACATCGGCGAAGAAGAAACTGTTTGACGGGCCATTTGGATGAAGGAAATTGACCTTCACCTCTTGTTCAATGGGACACGATTCTAGGATGCACACCAGCCACCATTTACTGTCCGGTGACGTAACCTGCTTGTTTCATTCTACAGGTGAAGAATGTTCAGCTGTTACGGACTCAACACGCGAAGAACTACTTGCACTAAACTCGCGTACCTCAAACGTTGTCTTAAGGTTTGAGTAAATGGAGTTTCTGCATGCCAGGAATTGTTTTTGCTAATATCGCCCTGTCTCTTAAAGGGCTAATCCCGATATTTGTTTTGGGAATAAAAATGCTTAATTTTGAGTTAAAATCCCTTAAAATATCCGAGTCAAGGGCCGAGAAACTACTTCCGTATTGTAATACGTTTTCAAACGACTTAAATCCGTCAGTCTTCATCTGGAATTTGAGACCGGTGCCCCAAGGTGTATTTTGTGGTATCTGGATAAAATCAAACATTTTTTTTTATAAAAATAATGTGTACTTGAAATTTGCCTTTCTTTATCAAGTACAGCACATGGGTTATTCACTGCATAACCCTCTCAAATAACGGTAATCGGTTATAAGGTCATCCAACGAAACAATTGACCCAAAATCTTAATAGGGTTACGTTTCCGGATAAGCAGTTTTGGCGTTCACGTCCAAACGACTCAATATTTTGAGTTGAAATTTTGAGACAAGGTATATACACCAGTCCCCTATATTTTGGCGTTTTATTTTCATAAATTCTCAGACTTCTATTTTTGAGCCTCTGTATAATTCGGGATTGTCCCTTTAATAATTGCTCTTCCAAGTTGTGATCTTTCTGGGTGGCTTAACAAAATTTCATATTACCCAGACTCCTGTTTGCACTCACTCTCTCTGTACCTCTCTCACACACCACTAGCAGACGACATAGTTAACAGATACAAACAGATAAGGTTTTGTGCACTTGAATAACTGTGTAGCACCTGACTTGACCGGCTCCTAAAATATGTTCCCACAGAGATCCCATTTTGATTTTTTGTGTGTTCATTCATCATAGGTGGGGCAATGTTCCCACAAAAAATTGGCCAAATCGAGTTTGCCCCTTTTTGGGGGCGTGGGTTCAAAGGTCAAGGTCAACGATATCTGCCTGAATTTTGTCCTGTTGAGTTTGTGCTTCGTGTCATTAGAAAGATCTATCTTTTCTGGACAATTTGATGCCAATTTGATGTACGTGGGATTACTAGGGACGAAGTTATAGAGTTTCAAAGTTGGTAGGTAAGCCGAAAAGGTCCAATGTTTAGGATGTCCCTGAAGGGGCCCCATGGGGCCCCCAGCGCTATAATTTTGCATATCACATTTTTTCATCATGGTTAACTTACACACCAAAAATCATCAAAATCTGTGATGGTCATGTCAGAACCTTGTGTACACTTGACGTGGAATCCCCCAAAGGTAGTATCTGAGACAACAGTGTTCCCACATCCTACAAGGCTAATCCTGTCTTGGTCCCAATATTAATGAGACCCACACAAAGCTAGCTCGACATTATCTCCATACATCTCTACATATAAATGTAAAGATAGGTTGCCAGGCCACAGAGAGAGGGAGAGATGTGGGGTTTAACGTCCACTCGACATTATCCCCACATATCTCTACATATAAATGAGAGAAAAGAGAGAGGGGGATGGGGTTTAACAGATTTTGGGGGAGCTACTGACAATAACTCACGCAATGTGGCCGGCTTTCGCCGGCCCCCGCGAGCGCCGAGTCGCGAAGCGGCCAGCAAGGGGGGTCTGGCGGATTTTCCCACCATAAAATTTTGAAAATTAGACAGCCAGAAACGCGTTTTCCTTGCATTACAGAAAAAAAATCACTCGAACGCTACCAGTCTGGAAATCTGAAAAAATGTGGACCCAAAATCAATTTTCAGCTATCATACGAGAAGAGAATAAATACCATACAGAACAAATGAACTAATTTTTGTAAAGTTTCAATCACACTCACCAATAATGCAATATTTTACAAGTAATATAGCTAAAGGCACCAATTACATCAAAATTGAACACTATATCAAAAATCAATTTAAATTTAACAAAATAAAAACATGCAGCAGTCAGGCATAAGTAAAGTCACAGGATACAGCTTGTGGCTCGATGTACTACAAAATCGTTTTGAAATCATTGATGCGAAAAAAGAATAGAAATAAAATAAAACCAAGTACGAACAATCCAAACCATTAGACAAAATTCGAAGTCCTAAATAAATAGAAAAATGGGAAATGTTTATATACAGGTTCAGTCAAACGAAGAAAAGAGTGGAATTCATCCATACACGGACACTGAGCACAAATCAAATGCAAGAATCGTCACTAAGATTGGAAGTGATATTGACTGTTTAGGAAAAGTCTGCAGTTGTAAAAGTGCCGAAAATTCGCCTACGATTGTCATTTAGGCTGACGAAGTCACTAGCAATCTTGACTAAATCCAAGGCGTCAGTTAGCTCTTTATGGTTGTTCATAAGGGCTAAACTGTGTATGTCCGAACATAAATATATCCATGATATTGCCTTAACTCCAAAGTATATCCAAAAAGATATATTGAACAAAATGTTCTACTCCCTTAGAATCCCCAGATAGTTTTCTGTATGTATTGCGAGTACTGACTCGGTTCCTACAATTCCCCTCATCTCTGAGGGACCTTATAATAATAATATAATAATTATAATCTCGTCATTTTACAAGGGTAGCAAATTAGGCCTGAGGCCTGTATTCGATTTGGCCCTTGGCACAGATCGTGTGAATGATTTCGATCATTACTGCAGGAAGAAACGGAAGAACTCGGGGGAAACCTGCCTGATCAGACGGGAGACCGAATATCCCTCTAACTTACAACGATAAAGTTCTTTCCCATAGCTGGGATGCATTGGTGAGAAGCCGCCTCTTTATCGCCACGGCTATCCAACCAGCTTTGCCCGGCTGCCTGATGAGTATATATTTGTTATAGTATTTCTTATAGAATTTGTTATAGTATGTTTGTATATGATGTGTATGCACACTTTGTGTGATCTTGTGACCGCACATTCGCTCATGACCAAAGTTACACGGATATGATAAATGATAGTGCGATGCTGACTGCTGACAGTTTTAATTGAATCTTTTTACCGCCGGTTTTATCGCTAAACATTGTAAAAGTCGAGCGAACGGCAGGGTACTGGCGAACGGTTTTAAATCTCTACATTTCCATGTTTGAATGAATTCAATGGATGGTGAACAGCTAACAACCAGTCAACTCCGAACGAAGGTCTCGATTTTAAGATTTAGATTCGCGATTGAGTTTTGGCTCGTCTAGTCTCGTGCTCAATTGGACATCAGAGTTCTCACCTCACATCCCCTACTAAGCACCCCCCCCCCCTTAACCGTTTTTCGAGCTTTTGGCGACATTTTATTTTTCAATATTAAAAATTATTGCCGGGGCTAAAGCCCCCTTAGCCCCCTGTTTAACATCCAGGGGCCGGTTGCTCAAAGCTCTGTTATCTTTTAACGATCCGTTAACTTTAACCGAGAGTAAGATTGTTGCTGGAAATAAAGGCCCTAAATATTCTGTGGTGCAATTTTTCCTACAAATTTATGCTAATATTTCTAAAGGAAAAAATAAAGTATTCTGTAGTAAATTTACCAAGATATATCGTTACCGAGATATGTCCGCTAGAGTTTAACGGATCGTTAAAATAACCTAGTTTTGAGCAACCGACCCCAGCTCCACATTATCTCTACACATAAATGAGAGAGAGAAAGAGAGAGAGAGAGAGAGAGAGGTGGGGTTTTACGTACACTCCTACACTCGACACAAACTAGGTCTTTTTGGGACAAACGTATGGTTTTCAATTTTTATTTTAATAATTCGCTTGCGCGTAGGGGTCTTTAGCAGTGGGAGGAAACCGGAAGAGAGAGAGAGAGAGATTATCTCTACATATAAATAAAAACTAAAAACTGATGTTTGTTATGATTCATGTGTTTATCACAGTTGATATGATATTAATACCACGTGACGTGCATATTAAATTTACACTCTGTATATACATCAATATTTATATACATGTATATAGATCAATATGTATATATATATAGTATAACTAGTAGAACTTATTACAAGTCATTGATAATATATATACAGTAGAATCTGTATAAAGCAACCAGATCATCATTGCTGTCAATTTTCTCAGTGTACATAGATATTATATATACAGTAGAACCTGTATTAAGCGGTCACACAAGTTGAGTTTCATACAGATCATCATAGCTGTCAATTCACTCAGACAACTGCAAAAGTTTGGGAGGAAAACCAAACACCAAAATGAAATGGGTTTAACGTCCTACTGTTTTGCCCATAAACTGGGCTAATGAAGACGTGGTGTGAAAAACCAAGTTCATCAAAACTATGAACGCCATATTATATAATGTACATTTAAATAGTGGACTCGTGTGACGTATTTCATTGAAAATCACATGCCGGATAGTGTCTGTATTTTAAGTTGTTTAATGCTCTGGAGCTAAAGACATTGAGTAATATTTTGAAACAACAGTCGGCTAATGCCTTGGGCAGTATCAATATATTACTTAAAGCCCCAATAACACTCTTGTTGTAACTGAATAATATGTCCTAATCACTTATTCTAGTCAACAAATTGTACTATTTTACAATATTCCAATTGATAAATGATACAAGTTTCATCTTAACACACCTAATTTTAAAAATTGAAAAAATTCAACTACCGTAACATGGTTTGAAAAGCTTTACGTAAACACTTTCAAATGCAACTTGGATTTAACCATATTTTCGAACCCTCTGGACAGGTGAGATAGACATCCCAAACTTAGGCTGCCTATCTATTCGGCTGAGAATAGGCCCTAACCTAATTAACCGACATTTTAATTCTTACATTGACGATTTTAGTCGATAACACCGAGTATGCTTTTAGAAGTTTTGAGAAGTATTTATTTCTCTTCTATTGTCATATTGATAGAAATTAAATATGTTTATTTAGCCGTTGTGTGTATGAAAGATGTCAAACTGATCAAGAGCCGAACCACTAAAAAGTCCCCTAATTATTCAACATGGCAGCCCCCATAGGCGTCTATAGGCCTTGTTTTGAAAGATAAACACATTGAAACTTTAAAGACAGTTTTACAATGGTAAAGAATGTATTGCAATATTACCCATAGCACATATTATATATCGTTTTAGCCGAGTGGCAGAACTTGAAATTTGACTTTGTGTTTACAAAGATAGTAAGCTGGCACTGCCAGGCAGGATACGCCCACATTTTCGAGAGGTGGATATATAGAGAACAAACAATATTAAAAGTGATTTTTCCTACAATCAAAGGCCATAATTCATTAAGTTACAATTTGATATGCGCAAATATCGCAAGGAATCAAGAACTTTGGGTTATAAACATGCATGTCAAGTTTCATCAAAATCGTTTCAAAATTGTGACCTCTATAATAGGGTCCACAACCTAAAAACGTGATTTTTCGTACAATCAGGGGCCATAATCCATTAAGTTTTGATCCGATACATGCCAATATCGAAAGCAGTCGAGATCATTTCGGGATAAACCTATATTTTAAGTTTCGTCAAAATTGGATACGAATTGTGACCTGTAGAGAGTCCACAACCTCGATATACATTTTTTTTTACATTTTTCGCGTTCAAACGGCGGCCATTTTGTCAATTGTGGTCCGATTTTCACGAAATTCAAACTCAAGTTTTATGTTGGTGTAACGGTGATATAATCAGACGGTTTTTCAAATCGGATAATAATTATGACTTCCAGAGGGACCACAAGCTAAATAATGTGATTTTTCGGACAATCAGGGGCCATAATTCAAAAAGTTACGTTCTGATGGGTGCAATTATGGAAAGGAACCAAGATCTTTGGGTTATAAACATGCATGTTAAGTTTTATCAAAATTGTTTCAAAATTGTGACCTCTATAGGGTCCACAAGCTAAAAACGTGATTTTTCGTACAATCAGGGGCCATAATCCATGAAGTTTCAAATCCGATACACGCCAATAACAAAAGCAGCCGCTATCTATATGGGATAAACCTATATTTAAAGTTTCGTCAAAATTGGATAAGAATTGTGACCTGTTGAGAGTCCACAACCTTAATAAACCATATTTTTACACTTTTCGTATTCAAACGGCGGCCATTTTGTCCGTCAATTTTGGTCCGATTTTCATGAAATTTGAGCTCGACCTTCCTTACAGTGTAACGGTGATATAATCAGACGTTTTTTCAAATAAGATAATAATTGTGTCCTGCAGAGTGACCACAAGCTAAAAAACGTGATTTTTCAGACAATCAGGGGCCATAATTCAGGAAGTTACTTTACGATGGGTGCAAATATCGAAAAGAATCAAGATCTTTGGGTTATAAACATGGATGTCAAGTTTCATCAAAATCGGTTCACAAGTGTGACCTCTATAGGGTCCACAAGCCTAAAAACGCAATTTTTCGTACAATCACGGGCCATAATCCATGAAGTTACAGTCTGATACATGCCAATATCGAAAGGAACTGCGATCTTGGAGAGATAAAGCTATATTTCAAGTTTCGGTGAAATTGGATAAAAATTCATAAATTTGAAATAAATTCAAATTTTATGAATATACTTACCTGACAAATACGTATTAAATATCATTCTCGCATGTCACACAAACTCGCCACTTCCGGTAAATATAAAAAAAACGGAAGTAGCGCAGTCATGCGCACTCATAACTTCCTATACGGGCGTGAGTGCACTAACATCCCTCACTTCATCGAGGCGTTAAAACAAGTCGCCCAAATGCTGAAAACCTGCTCTGAGGGGTAGGCAGGGAGGGTGTCATGTATTTGTCAGGTAAGTATATTCATAAAATTTGAATTTATTTCAAATTTATGAATTTTATTTCATAATACTTACCTGACAAATATGTATTGAATATACCAGATTTCTAAGCAATCCTAAACAAAGGAGGTGGGATCAACAGAGTGTAAGCATTAAACTCATATATATTCTAACCTACCCTTTAATAACCTCCACAAAGGTTATATCAAACCTAGATACTTATTCTGTAAAACCATACCCGAAACAACTCGCAGGGGAACGAAGATTAACCTTCTTCAAACATATATACAGCTGGGTGGAAAATTACCACCTTGTACCAATCACATAAATATGTACATCCAACACCTTGTGGCTTGTACCAAAAACGTATATACACCAACACCATTAACTCAATACATGTACATTACTATGCTTATCCTGCAAATAGAATTTTATGAAAGTTGATGAATCCGACCAATCCGCACTCTCTAAAATGCGTCTCATTGAAAATCCCTTAAATAATGCCCAAGACGGTCCCACAGAACGCATCGAATGGGCATGTACCCTATCCATATCTGGATAGGCTTTCTTTATTGTTTCCACTATCCACCTAGAAAAAGTCTGAGTAGTTACTGGTAAATGAGGTCTGGTGTAACTGAGAAAAACTTTTGTGCTATTTACACTTTCTTGTGCTCTAAAAGGCTCTGTTAATTTTAAATAGTATTTGAAAGATCTTTTTGGATCTAGTTTTTTATTCTCCGAAAAAGATGGGATAAAAATGAGAGGCTCTTCATGGCCAATTCTTGCCTGTTTAGACAACCCACATCTAATAAACTGTAAACCTTGGGCCAGGACATTTACATTGCCTTCTCCTAATCTTAAAGAATTAAGGTCACTACACCTACGATAAGACGTGATGGCAAATAAAAACACTGTCTTAAAAGTAACAAACTTTAAACTTGCTTTGTGCATAGGTTCAAATGGCGGTCCTTGTAACATTAACAAAACCTTATTTAAGTCCCATTCTGGTGCTAACCGTCTGGATGGAGGTCGAGTATTAAACATTCCTTTAAGCAGTCTAATAATTAAAGGATGCTGCCCAACAGGTATTTTGTCAATAGGAACAAGGACAGATGATAGCATTGACCTGTAGCCAGCTATTGTTCTGTAATTTAGACCTTCATCGAATAAAACTGATAAGAACTCTGCCACTTGATTCAGAGATGCTGAAAAGGGATCAATTTGTTTCCCACTACACCAGCGGTAGAATCTTTTATATTTCGAGTTGTAGTCCCTACAGGTTCCCGCTCTCCAAGAGGCTGAGAGCAAGTCCCTAGTTCTCGAAGAAAAGCCTTCCTTTTCGAAACGTTTGTTGATAACTTCCATGCCACCAGCGACAGTGTTTGTGGATCTGGGTGATAAACCACTGGATGGCGTCCCTGTTGCAGTAGGTCTGCCCTGTTCGGTAATCGAAAAGGAAGATCGACCAGACAGCTGAGAAGGGTTGGAAACCATATTTGTCGCGGCCAAAACGGAGCTATCAGAATCATTTCGCAGCTCTGTTACTTCCAGCTTTTGATCAATCCGCCACTCGCCTAGATCCGCCCAAAACCTCTGGTCCCGATTTATTTCCTTCTTGATTGCTTTTAAAATGTTTTGTTCTAACCGCCATTTTGTCACTTCCGCCATCGACTCGAGGTCCGATGAGTGATTATCCATTGTTATTTAATCCTATAATCCGCCACTGTTAACTCCCCAATCACAAAAACACCACAGTTTATCAGACACTAATAATTAAAGTATAAACAAACAGTACTCGACAAATCTTTTAAGGGTTCATTGATTGGCAACCATTTTCAATAACTAACGTTAATACTATAGCACCTATGTCGAGCAAAAATAGTTCGCGCTAAAAATAGACCTTGAGTGTCGTACAATAACAATACATTCACTGAACTCTATTGAGCATTGATAATCGCCGATAGCCTGATGTCCGAGAAAAGATTATATTTTGATGGCACATTGTCGGATTTATTATCATATTTTGAATGGGATTTATGTTTTTAAATAAGTAAATAAACACGCTAAGAAATGTTGACGTTTATTTCGATTGGAATGACGTAAGTTAATTGTTTTAGATGATAACACGTGCGATAGTCGAGTGCAATTATTTGGCAGTTAGTGTCACTCGCTCGTTGCATTAGAGCGACGTTAACTAGTAAACTACGGCTTACATGTTATTTTTTTTACTATCTGTATATAAATCGAAACGCAGTATCAGACGAATGTCGGACATTGCTGAAAAATGTACCGACGTAGGATACAAAAAATACGGTAATTTTTGGGGAGTTTGATGTCATGTAATTTTGAACATGTACTGTAGGAATATTATTGACATAAATTTGAATACCGAACGCGTTTTAAACATGAAATATATAACGAGGTGCGATCTGACAAATATTCCATTCACATTCACTTCCTTTTATTGGATAAACCGCCACTCGCCGACATCCGTCATTTCTATTTGGTCCTGCTTGGTGCTGGAAGTTACAGAGTACACTGTATTGCCAAATCCCCTTTTTGCACCACTGATGTCAAGACTTTCAACAATGTGTCCATCTTGAAATGAATTTTTTTCAAATATTGGTTGAGTGGTTTCAAATTTATTACTGGTCTCATTTCCCCATTTTTCTTTGGTACCAGAAAAAGTGTGCTGTAAAAACCTGTCATTGCTTGAGAAGAAGGAACTGTTTCTATTGCCTCTTTTTCCAATAAAGTGGCTATTTCTACCAAAATAATTTCTGAATTTTTTTCTCTTAAAATTGTTTGTTTTATCCCTAAAAAGGGTGGTATTTGTACAAATTCCAGTTTGTAGCCTTCCTCTATTACCGATAGTACCCAAACGTCTTTGGTTATCAACTTCCATTCCTTCAGAAAGAATGACAGGCGACCCCCGACCAGAATGTTTGGTCTCAACTTCAAAATTACCAAGTCACTGTCTGGGAAAGGGAGGCTTTTTTCGTGTCCCTTGACTGTTGCTGGTGACTGTGGCTGTCGGTTTCCTAAAACCTCTACCCTGATCTTCTGAACGGGGTGCATATCTTCTGCTATTTCGTTCATAGGAACGAAAGGAATCATTATGATTATAATTTTTTGGAAAATTAGGGTTTATATTATTATTATGACCCGATGGTCGAGGTCGCTTTGAGCCATGACTTTCTTCCATTGGGGCTCTACGTTTTTTTGCAGAAAAAGGTAAAATGTCTGCTACCGACTTTAACTTTTCTTTCCTGTCTTTTATAGAGTTTTCTCTAAATCTGCCCCAAATACCCCATCCGCTGTTAAGGGTAAATTAGAAATGGTTCTAGCATTGTCTAATTGAAATAAAGAGGTGTCCGACATGGCTACCGTTCTTCGAACCATATGGTGAAAAGCACCGGTTCGACCTAATTGATCAAGGCCCTTAGTTGACATAGCAAAAATATCCTTGATACGCGATACTATGTCCGCCTTGTCAAACTCCTTATCTTGCACAACCTCCAACAAAGAGGCTAAATTTTGTTGTAAATACAACTGGATGACGATCCCTAAATAAGCGGACTGCTGTCCTCTAAATGCCATTTTCTCAAGCACTTTAAATGGCTGAGAAAAAAAGGAAAGCTCCTGACTTGGTAAAAGCTGCCTTGTTCCCAAATTTTTTAACTAGGCAGGATTCCACCAACTCATCTAATGATGGTACTTTTAAAAATTCTTGTGTCTCTTTCGACACAGAAAAGGTCTGAAAATTTTCTTCAGAAAAAGCTGTAACATTACTTGGGTTGGCAGCCCTCCAGCTCTGGAGTAAAACTTCCTTTTGACGTACAACTGTCTAGCGTAATCCCTTGCGTATTGTCCTCTGACGTTTTAGTCAGGGCATCTTTGCCAAACAAATCAAAGAGCCCTTTATTGGTACTCTTTGAAAAATCTGAAGATAGTTGTGGATCCAAACAAGGTATCCCTTGTTCATCCTCACTAGTCAGAGTTTCCGTCTGTCCCGGTTGAAGGGAAATGAGGTCTTCGTCCTCACTAGAAACGATCATGGATGGTCGCCTTCGTGGCGAAACTGCTTTATTCCTCGATAATTGTTCAAGTAGTAAATCAAACTTTTTTTCTAAATTTGATACCTTACTACTCGTACTTGTACGGTTTCTACCGGCCGTTCTACTACTACTCGATGTTTTACCAACCTTTGATTCATCGTGTTCCGATTCAGATTTATCCGATCTCTCTGTAGTAATAGTATTATCCATAGTTGCTAAGTCAACAAAACAAATAAACACGTGTGACTTGTTTTATCGCCGAGAAAGAAGTGAGGGATGTTAGTGCACTCACGCCCGTATAGGAAGTTATGAGTGCGCATGACTGCGCTACTTCCGGTATTTTATATTTACCGGAAGTGGCGAGTTTGTGTGACATGCGAGAATGATATTCAATACGTATTTGTCAGGTAAGTATTTTGCAAAATGTGGACGGACAGACAGACAGACAGACGGACGGACGGACGGACTGACGAAAAGACAAACAGGGGCGACGACATAATACGTCCACATGAAAATGTGGGCGTATAAAAACCATGTGCTACAGTCTATTTTCACTCTGTTGTGTAAACACAGGTGACGTAAGTCCCGCCCACAACTCCAACTAGCACAGTGTTTTATTCTGGTATTGACGTAGGTGAAACGCCGTGCGCAGTATGGTTAGATAGGTTGTAATGGATAATTTACACAACAGGTAGGACACTTAAACATCTAGTAGTTAGAATAAGGCTAATTTTTTTTTTCAGAAACTGTCAAGCCAGCAAGAGTGGTATTGTCCCTTTTATGTCTGGCTTTCGACCATTAAACCACACATATGTAATAACTGTTACCCCAATTTCTAAAACCCAATTAACCATGACATCATTAATATTGCACCTGATATAATTATCTACATAGTTGCTGTGGAAATAATTTTAAAATGGAAAAATTAATTATTAACAATTCTAATTTACCAGAACCTACTGTGAGATGGACTTCCTGATTCTAGCTAAAGATGTACTATATATGTAAGAAAATGAAATGAAATGGGGTTTAACATCCTACCGTTCTGCTCCCACTGGGCTAATAAAGATGGGCATATGCTTACAGTGTGCTATGAGGAAAATTTTGCTCAACAGCCTTGCTACTGCCTACTTTTATGGATTCCAGCTGCAAAGCCTCGCTTACCCCATTTTAAAAAAAAATATTTAAATGAAGAACCGTTCTTATCTAGTTCAAATTTTAGGTGTCCAATGGCATCCACAGTTGATTATGGTCTTGTTTTGTTGTTTTTGTTTATAAATGTCTTATTAATAATTTAGATAACATTTTAGGCCTAAACAAAGACTGTCAATAGGCAGATTTAGTTCTTGCATAATGTTTGTTTAACACAGCCTAATTTCCATTCTCTGTTTTCAATAACTCAGTTGTAGCATTATTCCATGTTGCCCTGATATTTGACCACAATTAGAGGAACAGAACAATCTGATTAAAATACACATCTATATTTCGTTTCGTTTTTTTTATACTTTCGATGGCCTACACACCGTTTTGACCCTATGACATCAGAAATTTGATTAACCAATCAGCATTGATGTTTCTAGTGGATTACCACAGTTCTGTGCAAGACACACCTAAAGCTCGCTATAACAGACTGTTTCATTGGCTGATCCCTTGCACCATCCAGAGCATGTCAATGATAACTCCCCAGACAGATCCTAGTGTAGTAAAGACAAGTAAAACAAAATTTTGAACTATAAAAACGAAACGAAATAGGACTTGTGTTATGATCAGATTGAGTAACTATACATCAGATTTTCAGGCAATAGATAAAAGATACATTTCCGTGACTCTCGTTAGTAATTCTGTCAGTTACATGTACGAACACCTGATTGTAATTCTGCGCTGTCAATTCTGTGGCACTGGACAGCAATTATGTTAACTACGGACCGACACTTGAGCACCATTGATATTGATGGCATCTCTATTTGACTGTATTGTATGTTTGAAACTAACAAAGTTCCTCTAGTTTGGGACTAACACACAGCTCAATTGAATATCATAACTCCTTGTCACATACAAGTGTATGAGAGAGAAGGCACCCCTAACTCAATGCCACATACGCTCACACCAGGGCTTGAAACTACAGCCACAAGCCAGAGGTTGCCGGCCAACTAGAGGTCAAAGTGCGGCACTCTAGATCACTAGGCCCTCCCGACCCATAACCTTTGAATTACATACATATATACAATTTGCACACAAAGAGTGGCTATTGTCTGGTAGTTTCATTCCAATTTTCCCGAAATTCCAATTCAACCTTCAATATGATGGAATAGTAATATATGTAAATGGTTTTTAAAATCAGAAAAAAATTGTGTCCTCTAGAGAATCCACAAGGTAAAAATGCAATTTTTCGACCATTCAGGGCCATAATCCAGGAAGATACAATCTGATATGCACGAATATCGTAAGGAACCACGATCTTTAAGTTATAAAAAAGCATTTCAAGTTTCATTAAAATCAAATCAAAATTGTGACCATAATTCATGATGTTTCGAAAGGAACCAAGATCTTTGGGTTATAAACATGCATGTCAAGTTTTATCGAAATCAGATCAAAACTGTGACCTCTAGAGTGCCCACAAGATAAAAACGTGATTTTCGGTACAATTAGGGGCCATAAGCCATGAAGTTTTAATCCAATAGATGCCAATATCGAAAGCAGCCAAGATCTTTTGGGGATAAACATATATTTTAAGTTTCGTCAAAATCAGGTAAGAATTGTGACCTGTAGAGAGTCCAAATACAATTGTGGATGGACAGGGGCGACGACATAATACGTCCACATGAAAATGTGGGCGTATAAAAATCTATATTGTAGAAAATAAATTTCATGTTTCACTTACTTTCGTAGGAAAGGATGAGTTGGTTTCTTTTCTATGTCGTTCCCCTTCTCGTTGTTTGTCTTCTAGCTATAATATAACATTAGTTATTACTCAAAAAAAAAATTATAAATGAATCCAGAAATGTGTACTGTAGGCTCTTCATAAATAACGCAACCCCGCTAAATGCCATTGACAACCACGTTTATATAAATGGTGTTTGATAAACATATATTTAACAACATGATATTATAAGTGGCGCTGGATAATCACACATTGCTATAAACACTATGAGGAGATTATGACACATTGCTATTAACACCATGTTAATAATAATAATAATGACTTTATTTGAGAAGGGTTGAAAATTAGGCTATAAAAGACTTTCTAACATCCTGCCCTTCATAGAAAATATAATACAAACAGATAAAGATTGATGCATTTAATAATACACCAGAGATAATTACTATTAACACCATGATGAGATACGTATAGTGCCCAGTAGTTATCACTTGACAACATAAAAACACAATATTTAAAAAAGCATCACACTCGCATCAGAGTTGGAGGAAACCGGAAGACCCGAAGAAAACCCAGGAGGTTGGACACAAACTAGGTCATTTTGGGACTAATGTATGGTTTTCAATTTTTATTTCAATAATTCGCTTGCACGTAAGAGTCTTTGGCAGTGACCAGCCAGAAAGAGGCTGAAGCGAGGCACTCTAGACCACTAGGCCATCCCTACCCCCCTGTTAATTAGTAATGACGTTGGACACAGTTAACAAATGTCAAATAATCTGCTAGTATAACCCTGGTTACTGGTAGGATTGTAATTTTCGAGAATCTGGGATGTGTGTTAATTTTAAATATACCTACACATCGTTTATGTTCTGTAGCTGTTTCTACGTCACCCATACTTAAAGATTTGGTCACATGCTGCCATAACCTGTAAATCAATCGGTCGAACACGTTTACCCCACACTTTTAATTTCTGTACATCTATTGACTTCGTTTCTCCCTGAATATTAACAATTAAAATTCTAACAATTTTTTTTTTTATCTGAGCAGCAACAAAATTATGTAAAGACTTGCACCGACATGCAATTTCTTTTTACTTTACACAATTTGTAAGTAGAAACACTGTTCCACAATATGCATTTTAAAATAACTCATTTTAAACAGCATGAGATTTCAGGAATTGTTCAATTAGCAAGAAATAATGGCAATCCTCAGTTTTTGGGCAATCTTCTCTATTGGTTACCATGGAAATCGTTATCTGAATATTTCTTGTACATTTCACATTGTAATTACCTATATAACGATGTTATTGGGTCCTTAGATGTCGTACTTAGAAATTAGTTATTTTAAAAACATACTGTCGAACAGTGCCTTAATTGCCCCAATATTGATAGAAATACTGTTGTATTTTGATTCCCAGAAAGGATAAAGCCATGAAATAGCAGATACAGCTATTAACAAATTTATTACTAACCTAGGAAAATAGTGTTGATTATTTTGTACTATCACATAGTCCTGTTTGACTGAGGACAGTGGGTTTAGTGGTGAAATATTGTCAGTTGCATACAAAGGGGAGATAAGCAGTCAGCATTTCCAGTTGCAGATAACCAAATTGGGTGAAATAACCAGAACTTTACATGTTTGACCGTGTAAAATGAAAAGAGAGGGAGAGAGAAATGGGGTTTAACGTCCACTAGACACAAACTAGGTCATTTTGGAACCAACGCATGTTTTTTAAAAATTTTATTTCAATAATTCGCTTGTGCGTAGGGGGTCTTTAGCAGTGGGAGGAAACCGGGGTGCCTGGAGGGAAACCCACGCGGTTGAGAAGGCGCCCCATTTCTCTCACACTAGGGCTCGAACCCACAGCTGCAAGCAAGACGTTGCCGGCCAGCTACAGGTCAAAGCGAGGCACTCTAGACCACTAGGCCATCCAAACTCCCACAAATGAAATGAAATTGGGTTTAACAACCTACTGTTAAGCGTAATGGCAATCTATTGAATACGTGTATTAGATTCTACATGGTAAGCTCAGTTTCTTTCCTGCTTTCATTCAATCTAGGAAAGATAAAATGTAACTTACATTTGCATAATTAAAATCTAAGGATGCGTTCCATTCCCCTTGAACTTTACAAACTACGTCCCCTGTTTCACCTTGACGCACTTCGGCTGTAACTCGATGTAATTTACCACCATAAAATGGCTGAAAATATAAACAGTCATTTAAAGGAGCTAAATCACTAACATTTGCTACCCAGAAATTCACAAAAGTGGTTCGCACACATATAATACTGTAATATGAAGGTATATAAACTGATTTACATTCAATGGTTTCTGTTTTTACTCCAATTTCAAATCAGTTATGTTTGGCGAAATAAGCCAGCAATGTCAATCATGTGCAAAAGTCTAGCGTCTAGTTATTCCAATCTACATAACTCCGTTTGACTTGGTACAATGTTTCTAGCCTCATCCCTTGAGTCTCTCAATACAACTTGGACCGAGGCACATTATGGTACACGATTCATGTACCGGTACCAATGTTAAAAAAAAATTTTTTATCTTAAATATCGGATATCAGAAGCTCATCTTTTCCCGGTAAGTTTACATCATCAATGATGATTTAAATTGACTAATAATTCAATTTTGAGTTATGGACTTAGGGCCTTTAATAGAGTGTCAAATAGTCTCCACTCCACACAGACTAGGTCATTTTGGGACTAACATATGCTTCAATCAAATTCCAATAATCTGCTTGCGTGTAGGGGGTAAATATTTAGCAGTGGGAGGGACTGAAGAAAACACATACGTCTCTTGGAGGAAACCTAAGGCCACAAAGAAAACCCACGAGGTTGGACAAGCGACCCTACTCCTTGCCAAGTACAACCAGGGATTCGAAACCAAGCCAGTTGACTTAATGACAGACTTTATGATACAGTGCGCACATGAACGCTAACCAATCAGCCATCCAAATCCCCTCATCTACATCAAGGGTTATTTTACTTACACCATTCGAACGACTACACATTTTCCCAAACATATTTAAATCTGCGGTGGCCTGATCTATGTCAGAGAAATTCGGTTTAACATCCACTCGACACAGACTAGGTCATTCCAGGAATAGCATATGGTTTTAATTTTATTTCAATAATTTGCTTGCGCGTAGGGGTCTTTAGCAATGGTAGGAAACCGGGGGACCCAAAGAAACCCTACTCCTTGCAACCAGGGATTTAAAACCATGCCAGTTGACTCAAAGACAGACTTTATGATACAGCACGTGCACGCACACTAACCAATAAGCTATCCAACCCCCCCCTCATCCCCTGTCAGTCATCCACCCCCCTCCTCATCCCCTGTCAGCTTACCTTGGTATGAAAGAGAACTGCTGATGTAAAATTGGTCTGTGGACAAGATATCGTTATTTTATCTCCCATCTCAACCCAGGGTACCGTTAATATAGATCGAGCGTAGGCACTGGGTAAACTAAACGTATATACTTCACCATAATCTAACAGATGTAACGTTACTGAAAATAAAAACAACAATACGATTAATATATATAGGTCAATTTAGGACTAACGTATGGTTTTCAATTTTTATTTCAATAATTCACTTGCACATAGGGGTCTTTAGCAGTGGGAGGAAACCGGAGTGCCCAGAGGAAACCCATGAGGTTGAGAAGGTGCCCCTATCTCCATGTCACATACGCTCCCACTAGGGCTTGAAACCACAGCCGCAAGCCAAAGGTGACTGGCCAGCTAGAGGTCGAAGGGCAGGCGCAGTGCAATTACCTATATAACGATGTTTTGGGGTCCTTAGATGTCGTACTTAGAAATGAGTTATTTTAAATACATACTCTTGAACAGTGCCTTGATTGCCCCAATATTGCTAGAAATAGAGTTGTATTTTGTTTCCCAGAAAGGATAAAGCCATGAAATAGCAGATACAGCTATTAACAAATTCATTGCTAACCTAGGAAAATAGTGTTGATTATTTTGTACTATTACATAGTCCTGTTTGACTGATGACAGTGGGTTTAGTGGTGAAATATTGTCAGTTGCATACAAAGGGGAGATAAGCAGTCAGCATTTCCAGTTGCAGATAACCAAATTGGGTGAAATAACCAGAACTTTACATGTTTGACGGTGTCAAATGAAAAGAGAGGGAGAGAGAGAGAAATGGGGTTTGACGTCCACTTGACACAAACGTAGTCATTTTGGGACCAATGCATGTTTTTTAATAATTTTATTTCAATGATTCGCTTGCACGTAGGGGTCTTTAAGAGTGGGAGGAAACCGGAGTGCCTGGAGGGAAACCCACGCGGTTGAGAAGGCGCCCCATTTCTCTCACACTAGGGCTCGTAAGCACAGCCGCTAGCCTGAGATGACCGGCCAGCTAGAGGTCGCAGCGCGGAACTCTAGACCACTGAGCATCCCAACCCCCACAAATTAAATGAAATTGGGTTTAACAACCTACAATATTATAGCTACTATAGTGATGTCATATATTATAGCTACTATAGCGATGTTATATTGATAATTACTATAGGCCATATGGATGTCATATTGATAGTAACTATAGCGATGTCATATCAATAGTTAATATAGCAACGTTATATCTTACTTGGACTAATATCATCGCCTTCATCACTTTCATTAAATGGTTCATCAACTGGATCGACCTCGTCTAACATACACATTGCTAAAATAAAATAATTATAGTTACATATTAATATCATAGGTTATAGTCTGATAACCATGGTTACAATAATAATAGTCTGATAACCATGGCTACAATAATTATAGTTTTATATAAATTGAAAACTAGCCGAGAACTGATATTGCAAAATTGCAAAAAAAATTTGCAGCAGACATTAGTCGATGAAACTTCCAAAATAGTTGAGACCTTGACCTTGACAGTTGTAAAATACTAAGATTAGGTTGAGACAAGTTTAAAATATAAACATACCTTCTGAATCTATATTTTGATAAGTTCGTTTTCCACTGAATGACTGTGATGATTGTCTCATTTCATTTCGCTTTAAATAAAAAAAAAAATTGTATATAAAAGGAGCTTAATTAAAAAAAGACATTCATTAAAATAGTTTGAAAATATGTTGCCAGGCAACAGAAGATATAATGTATA
Source organism: Patella pellucida (assembly GCA_917208275.1). NCBI lineage: Eukaryota > Metazoa > Mollusca > Gastropoda > Patellidae > Patella > Patella pellucida. The sequence goes on from OU795041.1 coordinate 217,143, forward strand.
TAGAATGAGCTAAAAAAAAGGAGTTTCATCAAAATAGTTTAAAAACAAATATAAGGAGAGAGAAAGAAATGGGGTTTAATGTCCACTCGACACAAACTAGGTGAAACTAACATATGGTTTAATTTGAGTTCAATAATTCGCTTTCGCGTGAGGGTCTTTAGAGGAAACAGGATGCCTCGATGAAAACCCACGAGGTTGGACAGGCGACCCTACTCCTTGTCAAATATAACCGGGGATTCCAAACCAAGCCAATTGACTCAATGACAGACTTTATGATACAGCGCGCTAAGGTTGCAACAATACGGAAAAAATTACCATGGATTATTGTCTGAAGTAAATTATCGTGATAATTAGAATTATCATGTTTCAAAAATTCATAATCGTGATAATTACTTATTTAAAATTGACATTACTTGTGGTGTATAAATAAATGGATTAATGTAGCTAGTATATCTGTATCTAGCAATTAAACCATATGTTAGTCCCAAAATGACCTAGTTGTGTTGAGTGGACTTTAAACCCCATTTCTCTCTCTCTGTATGGCGTATGATGCCTGTCTTCACATAAGCCCAGTCGGACGTTAAACACCATTTCATTTTCCTGGGATCAAAAACTCTACTGTACTGTCAATCTGTATAAAATGTAAACATTACAGTCAACCTATATAAAATGTAAATATTGTACAGTCAACCTGTATAAAAGATAAACATTGTACCTGATCATTTTTCGTTTATCAGCCTTCGCCTGATCCTGAACAAGTTGAAAATCACTTCTTTGTTCTTCTTCATATTGTCTGCAATAAAAAAATATCATTTTACATTGTTTTAAAGTCCATTCAAACTATGTCATATCGAGACTAACATATGGTTCAATTTTCTTTCAATAGGAGTCTTTAGGAGTGGGAGGACCAGGAGAAAACTCATGAGGTTGGACATGCATGTAAAATCAGTGTGAAGGCCTTGCAGGTAAATCAGTATGAAGGCCTTGCATGTAAAATCATTGTGAAGGCCTTGCATGTAATTTAAACAGCTTTAAGTGTTTTAAAACGATCTTGAATATGTCAATTGGTAGAAAATAAACTTAAGTGTGAAGCCCCTTAAAACAGCCTGAAATGTATATTGTAAATTTGTTGAAGGTAACCTCAGCGTGAAGGGAGAGAGAGAGAAATGGGGTTTAATGTCCACTCAAAACAAACATGGTCATTGCAGGACTAACATATGGTTTAATTTTATTTCAATAATTCGCTTACGCGTAGAGTTTTTAACAGTGAGAGGAAACCGCTGGACCTGGAGAAAATCCATGAGGTTGTCATGTAGCCTACAAACAGGTATTCGAAACCACGTCAGTAGACTCAATGACAGGCTATATGATACAGTGCATGCACGCTAACCTTTCAGCCATCAACCCCCTTGGCGTGATGGCCTTGTAAATATTCTCAAACGGTCTTGAATATGTCAACTAGTAGAAAAAAAACTTGCCAAGTAATGTAAAACAGCATGAAATGTCTCACCTTATCCTGTCTTCTAGAGCTCGTTCTTCTGACAATAAAAAACAACTAAGTTGTTGTTGAACTTGGTTCAGATGTGTCTGTAGTGAATCCAAGTTTCGAGGATCTTCAACATAAACAGAAATAATGGTTGAGGTACGCATAAGAAATAGAAATAAAATGGGGTTTAACGTCCTACTGTTATGCACCTAACCTGGGCTAATGGAAGACGGCCATACGCCATAGAGTGTACTATGAAGGAAATTTTGCCCGGGCAGCGGCGCTATGGCAGAGACATTATGGCTTACTCTTATATTGAATTCCAACTGCGAAGGGATCTTTAACGTGCACGCCAATGTGTACACAGGACCTCTGTTTTTTGTCCCATCCCACAACTAGACAGTTGTTCTTGTCAGGCCCTCTGTTTTGCATCACTGACAAGGAGAAACCACGCCGGAAAATCGAGATGAACTTTCTCGGCCAATGCAGGGATCCAACACTCCACCTCCAGGCTAGCGAACCAGTGTCTTACCCATGTTATTCACCAAATAAGAAATAAAGTGGAGTTTAACATCCTACTGTTCTGTTCTGACTAGGCTAACGGAGATATGCATACACCATACAATATGCAATGCGAGACATTTTGCCCAGGCAGTGGCACTACGCCCTAATCATGCTGAATTATGTGTCAAGGGCTCTTTTACGAGCGCCATACTGCTAACGTGACCTTAGGTTTTTGTCCCATCTGAGCGACTATAAGTTGTCTTGCCAGGCCCATTACACTGACAAAAGAAACTATGCCAAAAAATCCTGATGAACTTTCTCGGCCAACAGAGGAATTTATGGTTGACGAGCCGACATCCTACCCACCGAGCCCCAGCGACTCCAGAGAGAGAGAAATGGGCCATACCACCCCCCACCCCCAGCGGCTCCAGAATGTCAACCTTAACGGCCTAATAAACTGACTTACCTGGTGCATTCCCACTCAGTTCACTGGGTTTCTGTAGTATTATACCAAAAGCTTTAGAAAAGTTGGGAGAATACTTTAATCTTTCTATTACCGCAGGATCAGACTAAAAAATAAAACAAATAGATGCATTTGATCTTTCTGTATGTTATGATAGAATAAGCTGTTGCCTCAGCTTGATCACATTGAACCATAAAATGAATAGCATAGTGATCAATGAGAAATAGGTCATTTATCCATAAGGTTTGGACATCCAGTTCATCTTAACGTGACAACACCAAGTCTAGGTTATAATCTGACGTTTTTAGTTCACTGACAACTGGGCCACATGTATTAGAGTAAAGCCACGTTTCAGTGATGAATATAATATCACATTTATGTCCAGTAAGGTATTCGTTCAATGCTGCACATTTATCAGTAAGGGAACGAGCGTTTATTAGACAAGAGTTTCTAAGTTTGCTGTTATTTTAACTATCAGGATAAACAGTTTTGTGATGATATTGTTTAACTTTTCGACCGGCTCTTTTACCTCTATAAGTTTTATTTTTGCTATAAATGTTGTATGATTGTTAAACCCAAACCAAATCCTGAGTAATTGTTCTGCTTGTATTGTTGATGAGTTTAAGGTCAGCTGACGAGTATTGAATGTTCATTGAGATTAGGTTAAGTGAACACAAAATCACTAAGACTACACTATATGACACCAATACAAATCCATAAAGCATCAATAGTCCGGCGGCCGTTTACGAAATAGCAGGGGGACCCAAATTTTTCGAGATAAGTTTTTTTCTCGACGGTTTTATATGGAATCGGACCCGCTGAATCCATTTTTCGCTACTGGATCGCTGTCAGCCTGGAGGGTTTTGAGTAATAAGCGAATTACTAATTAAAAAACTAATTTAAATCCCCATTCCTTTAAAATGACACATACAAGTCGAAATACGCCCCTGTTTGTAATGTTATTTATAGAATAGGACCCCTGAGTCTGTTTTAGATACTAGTTCACTATCAGCCAGATTGTATTTCAAATAATCCGGCGGCCGTTTACGAAATAACAGGCGGACCCAAATTTTTCGAGATAAGTTTTTTTCGAGATAAGTCTTTTTCGAGACTAGTTTTTTTCTGGACGGTTTTATATGGAATTCGACCCGCTGAATCCATTTTTCGCTACTGGATCACTGTCAGCCTGGAGGGTTTTGAGTAATTAGCGAATTACTAATTCAATAACTAATTAAAATCCCCATTCGTTTAAAATGACACATACAAGTCGAAATACCCCGCTGTTTGTAATGTTATCTATAGAATAGGACCCCTGAGTCTGTTTTAGATACTAGTTCACTATCATATCAGCCTGATTGTATTTCAAATAATCCGGCGGCCGTTTACGAAATAACAGGGGAACCCGCATTTTTCGAGATAAGTTTGTTTCTCGACGGTTTTATATGGAATCTGACCCGCTGAATCCATTTTTCGCTACAGGATACCTGTCAGTCTGGAGGGAGGGTAAGCAAGTCGCTAATTACTAATTAAAAAATTACTAATTAAATAGTTAATCCCAGTGATTTATCATCCCCTTTTGCAATTAACATAGGGATAATTCAGCATGAGTAATAAACATTGTGGAAATGAGCCACTTATGTCACTTATGGAGATCGATCACACGAAGAGGGTGTGTCCACTTTTTTGTGAGTGTGTCAGTCCAGCGACTGGAGCTTGGAGTCCAGTCTCCTACTAGTGGGACTACCGGCGGTGACTTGTAAGAAATGTCATCATTTTCATGCCGAAACCAAAACAGCCTCGTCCCTATGCGGTCACAACAAATGCTATAGTTTTGTGAAGCACTCACCACTCACTCTGCATCGAATTGGCTTCCGTATATATGCTTCCGTCGTTTAATTCTAATTCATTCTTTAAATCTTCCTCAATCCCAACCTCATAAATTTTGCTACATCTAGCCATGTTTTCTATTCTTTTAGATTTAGCTTTAGCATACTCTCCCCCACGCCTTGTCACTTGTACATTCATACACTCTTTGGAGATACCATGTATTTTCAGCCATTTCGATGAAGGATGAGCGTTGAGGGCTTCACAAAATTACAGCATTTATTGTGACCGCATAGAAACGAAGTTGTTCTGATTTCGGCATCAAAATGATGACATTTCATACAAGTCAACGAGCACCACACACATAGATTGATATGGGTCACTCTGCAGCATGCACTTACGATACATATATCATCGGGGGTTTATGGACCTGCTTCTAATCCAACCTTCGACGATGGGTTGTATGTTCAATCTAATGGGGGTGTATGATTGAACATACAATAATTCAACAACTCACTTCTTCTTCGTATAATCTTATATTCAGTAACGATCTTAACAATAATAATATATACAATAATGATCCACAGGCTAGGTAATCTAAATAAGGAACAGCATCTAAGAAATAACTTATCAGAGACCTGCCCTACAGTATATCCTGTTACCTGCCTGTGGTCAACTGCCTCATCTACAATGTTCCTCTAATATATCTAGAGGTTACTTGGTAGCAATTAACAATACATAATACATAGTAATTAAATACATTTAAACTTAATAATATTTACAGTTGTTAAGGGGTAGTATTTAAGTGACATCCATTCATTCATTTACTAAGTTGACTAATGTTTTTAGACTGTAGACGGATTATCTCATTACTACTATTGTGTTTAATCTCTATCATAGCTGACCATTGATAATCCGTCTATCCTTTTATTGGGTGAATGTCTGTATTAAATACTACCTGGTCATACATACATTAAAAATATCATCCTGGGCACAGCTTTCGATAATCCAATTATTATAGATCTTTTTCGAACGTAAATTGGAAAAGACACATTTTGTTTTCCCCGGTCACCGCTAGTAGTCCCACTAGTAGGAGACTGGACTCCAAGCTCCAGTCTCTGGACTGACACACCCACAAATACGTGGACACACCCTGTTCGTGTTATCGATTTCCGTAGGTGACATAAGTGGGGCATTTCCACAATGTTTATTACTCGTGCTGAATTATCCCTATGCAAAGGATGGTAAATCATTGGGATTAACTACAACTTTAATTATTTAATTAGTGATTAGCGACTTGCTTACCCTCCCTCCAAACTGACAGTGATCCTGTAGCGAAAAATGGATTCAGGGGGTCTCATTCCATATAAAACCGTCGAGAAAAAAACTTGTCTCGAAAAATTTGGGTCCCCCTGTGATTTCGTAAACGTCCGCCGGATTATTTGAAATAAAATCTGGATGATAGTGAACTAGTATCTAGAATAGACTCAGGGGTCCTATTCTATTTAAAAACATTACAAACAGCGGCGTATTTCGACATGTATGTGTCAATTTAAACGAATGGTATTTTAATTAGTTATTTTATTAGTAAATTGCTAATTACTCAAAACCCTCCAGACTGACAGTGATCCAGTAGCGAAAAATGGATTCAGCGGGTCCGATTCCATATAAAACCGTCGCGAAAAAAACTTATCTCAAAAAATTTGGGTCCCCAGCTTCGGCCGCCGGACTACAATGAAAGATAAGTTGTGCCATAAATCATATTTTAACTGGTGGATTATGAAACTGTGAAGGTTAGCAAAAGGCATATATTCAACTTTGAATTTTTGAAAAATACTTGATTTGGTCACAATCAGTAGAAAATATAGGGAGCTCTCTACTGCTGCTACAAAGTGCAGGGGGAGATAACTCATAATATAGCTATATAGGAGGCAGACCACCATTAAATTTCACAAATTGTAGTTTGTCTATTTATAGCAATTCTCTCTCCCTCTCTTTTCTTCCAGGTTGTGGTAAATATTCATGATTTTGAGTCGGAAGGATAATTGAGTTATCAGGTTGGCTACGGTGGTATGTACGGCAACTAGTTACGTGTTTTGGGTATGATTCTTCAAGTTGGTGTATCTCAAAATTTTGGTGGTCAACCTCATACAAATTTTAGTGCAAAGACAGGGTCATTTGTTCCTTAGACTATAGTGAAAAGCATTAAGCCCAACAAAAATTTGGGGAAAAGTTGGAAAAGTTGGAGGTGGGCAAAGAGGCCAGAATTAACATTGAAGTCATTGGAGGAAATTAATGGTGGTCTGCCTCCTATATAGGAGATATTTTAACATCTTAGATTTGACCACAATTTGACATTTGAAACTATGCTAACAGAGAAAAACTGTGTGGTTTTCAATGAAAGTGTTAACAAGTATAATATTGCATCATGATTACTGATGCTTGAATTATATTGAATTTATAACATCTTTTTACAGAATGCAATTATGTTTAAAAATAACAATGCTGTGTGGGATTCAAAATTCATGTGCTGAAATTCCACAGTTTTCTGATGTATTATAGTGTTTGAAGAATTCTGCACTACTTGTCTGAAAATGCATGGATTTTCATAATATTTGACAAGAGCATTGCATATAGGTTTATTTGTTAGAATACAACATATTTGTTCAAACAGCAAGAACATGTGAGGTATATAGGACTAAGACTAATAATTAGTAGTGCGAGTTATAAATAGACAATTTTTCCCTTAATTTTTTCCCCCCCTCTTCTAATCCAACAAGTTAGATGTTACTCTTTTGATATGCTGACAAGGTAACATCTAACATCCGAACGGTCAAAAGCTCGCCGCAGAATTTGATAACTAGTTTACTTCTTTCAGCGTACGGCAAAACTCCCAATTTTCAGTTATCTGCAACACTAACACATTAAACTTACATATCATATCCATCTACTTTCCACAAAATCTGTTTTCTTGTCTATTTTAAGAGATTTCACAAAAATACTCCGAGATACCAAATACCAAACGATAAAACCGGAAATCACCTATATTGGCGAGAGGTGAAGGCCGGCAACATGCATATTAGCAACAGGGTTCAACACGAGACGAAATCAAGAGTTTATTTGAAGGCAATCCTTTTAATGTGCAAGTCATTGATTAAAAAGACATCAATATGATCAATAAACAAAAATCATGACATGTTGTTGATGTCATTGTTTTTATTTCGATTCTAATAAGATTTAGTGATGTTTTTTTTTTAAAAACTAATTTTGAGGCTCATGGGGGCTCTTCCACGTGGCTAAGTGGGTAAGGTGCTGGCTCGCTAGCCTGGAGGTCAAACACTATTTTACTTTATGTGCAACTCCTATCTACAAAAAAAATTCATACCTAATCCATAGAAATATTTTACAATAATACATTTCGTTTCGCTAAAACAAGTGTTCTCATTTTTTAATGGGGAGGATATGACGTCAAAAAAAGGTCAAATTATCCCAACTTGGCAACTTTATAAAATGTTAGTGTGTATGATATTGGATAAACCGGTTTTACTGAACAACGTTTGTTTGTCAAGTGTCATTGTTGCTCAAGGAGGATCATACAATAAGGTAGGACATGCATTCAGATTTTATCGACTGGCGCCTTTCAGCTCGATGCTTTATCGACTGAAACCTTTCAGCTCGATGCGCAAAAAATTCAGTCGGACGGTGCTCAATGGTGGCACTACTGTTGGCACCTAGAGGTTACGTATCGACGAAACCTCTAGACACCCTGGAGTACCCCTCTTTTTGGGTTGGTTTTTTGGTCTAGAATAGGAGAAAAGGGGTCAAATTTCAAAATTTGAACACAAGTTCAAATTTTATAAATAAATTATACTGACCTGACATATTAACATTAGGATTTCTATCTCGTTAGTAATTATCACGCCCGGAAGTTAAAATCATGAGCAACCGGTCAGCTTACTACTGTAGAAGGCAACTACAGTCTATAGTGACTTGCAGAAGCAATCCTGTTGCGTTGTCCCCCTAAGTCAAACACGCGTTCAGTTTGTGAATAAGATAAGTTTATTACATTTACATCGGTACGTTAATACAGGAATGAAATATAAAAATACAGGAAGGAACGTTACATCATTACGTAATACGTTGCGTTGAAATACAGGCTTACATTATTGGTTAATAATAACAGGCGTTATTCGTTAATAATTACACACAGGTTACACGTTAACTTCAATACAAAGCGAGAAGTAAACAGTTCAACATGGTTTCAGCAAACGAACGCGGTTTCACTTAAATTATAAAAATAACAGCGAATTACAATACTATTACAATGAACAATGTAAGTCAAAGATATAAACTTAACTGATAACCAAAGCCTTTGGCCTAATGAAATATGAAATTACATTATCAAAACCATGCGTCTGCCTCAATTGGCAAGTCGCCGAATCGTACAAAACCATGTGCGCGATTGACTAACTTTTTTAAATGCCTAAAATCATCATATATATTATATTATTATTATTATTATTTTGGTGTATTTCTATAGCGCATCTTTCACAAAGTGCTCAGATGCGCTTTACAATTCAATAAAATTATAAAAATGCATAAAGACAAATATGATAAAAAAATAATTGGAATCATAAAAAAGAAACAATAAATTGACACACATTAAAATAATCATAATAATAGCGTAATAGAAATGAAAGTTAAAGTTATAAAATCTGTAGTAAAGTTCAATAAAATGCTTTAGTAAATAAAAAAGTTTTTAGATTGGATTTAAAAGTCTGAAGTGATTGACAGCTTCTTACTGTCAATGGTAATTTATTCCATAGTTTAGGAGCTTTAATAGCGAACGACTTTTCTCCCCATGATGACTTGGCGTTGGATTCACAAAGTAACCAGTTATCACTACTGGAGCGAAGTTGACGGTTGGGTTTATATTGATATAATAACTGAGATAGGTATACAGGAGCCAAATCATTTAGACATTTAAAGGTTAATAGTAGGATTTTATAGTCAATTCTGTAAGTAATAGGTAGCCAGTGGAGGTTGAATAATATTGGTGTTATATGATTAAATTTTGAAGATCCAGTTATAAGGCGGGCAGCAGAGTTCTGGAGTTTTTGTAGTTTGTCGAGAGATTTTTTTGGAACACCAGAAAGCAGTGAGTAAAATTGTCCAGTCTAGAAATAACTAAAGCTTGAATTAATGACTTAGTAGCATCTGTTGATATATATTTCCTAATTTTACCGATGTTTCTAAGGTGAAAGTAACCGGTTTTACAAATGTTATTTATTTGGCACTCCATATTCATATTTGAATCAAAAATAGCTCCAATGTTTCTAGAAGACTTAGATTGGGTTATAGTAGACTCTCCAACACAAACTGATAAATCGCCATCCAGTTTAGAAAGATTGAATTTTGATCCTATTACTAAATACTCAGTTTTGTCATCATTCAGTTTAAAGAAATTTTGTGACATCCAAACTTTGATGCTATCAATGCACTGTTCAATGTTAATTTTGGATATATTGAAATTGCCACAATTTGAGGGGTTAAACGAAATATATAACTGTGTGTCATCAACGTAGAGGTGATATTCAAGTCCATGTTTTCTAACCAGATCACCAAGAACAATTAACTGTATAAACTGAACAATATCGGCCCAAGTACAGATCCTTGAGGCACTCCAAATTTCAGATGCAATTCAGCGGAAGATGACTGGCCCACAACAACTCGTTGTGTTCTACTAGTTATGTAAGACTGGATTATTTTCAGAGCGTCATCAGTGATTCCAAAGTCTGTTTCCAAACGATTAATGAGAATTTGATGGTCTACCGTATCAAAAGCAGCAGATAGGTCTAATAGGATCAGAAGAATGCAGTTTTGATTATGTAACGCTGTAAGAATATCATTGTGGACTCTAACTAATGCGGTTTCGGTGCTGTGATACTTCCTATAGGCACTTTGGAAGGGCTCTAGAAGATTTTTTTCTCTAACATGAGATGTAAGTTGTTTAGAGATGACACGTTCCAGAAGTTTGGATATGAAACTCAAGTTTGATACAGGTCGATAGTTTTTCTCGATTTCTGGATCCAATGATTTTTTTTTGATGAGTGGAAATATTATGGCAGACTTGAAGATGTCTGGGAAAGTATTTTCACTGATTGAAGAATTGATAATATTTGTGATAACACAAATTAAAGATGGAAGGCAGTCTTTCAAAAACTGAGTAGGAATTGGATCAAGTGAGCATGATTTCGATGAACATGAAGTGATAAGTTTTGACAAGAGTTAAATGAACTGAGTGGGGATGGACGAACTGTAAGATTTGTATCGCAAGATATCCTATCTCTTGAATTCAGTGCAAGATTAGCTCTAATGGTTGATATTTTATTAAGAAAATATGACTGAGGAAAATTTGTCAGCGAGTTGTTGATCAGTGCCAGATTCGGGTAATAAAGTCACATCACATCAGTTTTGTTTCAAGTTTGAGAACAATAAATGTCCTCTTTTTTTAACCCCCCCCCCCAAAAAAACCCCCAAAACAAACCAGCCTTGTTATTTATGTATTTTTTGTTTAAATAGGTAGGCCTATGCAGACGGGTTTGTTTGTTTTTTAAATTATTATTAAGTGTTTTAATTTGTTCATTCCTTGTATTTATTTAAATTAAAGAAAGGAAAAGAAGCTTTTGATATACATATTATGTGATACATAGGAGTCTAGCTGGGCTGAGAATAATTTGTGTATTTATATGGCCTATTTATGTATTTATTCCTTGGTGTTTGCTGTACATGTAATTGTCCTGTTAAATTGGGAAAGCTCTATTTCAAGTTTGAGATAACAATAAATGCCCTCTTTTTAAAAAAGAAAAATAAAACAAACCAAACCAGCCTTGTTATTTATGTATTTTTTTGTTTTAAAAAAAGATTAAACTAGACAAGCAAGGTGTCCCACAATAATAAATACTGAATATAACAGTAAAAAATTTTAACCCTCAATATGCATTTGGAATGTTTGTTTTAATCTGTTGTAATATTAAAAGGTGGGAAAAGCAATAAATGACTGAAGATTCTATTTTTTTTCAAAGTTTCCAAATTTTACCATAATTTCGTTTCGCCGTGTCTGCCCGAGAGTTCTAAATTTGAATGTTGACCTATATTTAGAGTGTCATGGCGGCGACAGGGCAACTTGACAGGTGGAGACGTATTTTTAACAGTCTGCTGTGTGGCTCACACTGGCTCTAGCGAGGTAAGCGAGGTATTTTTTTGGTCACTAAGATGTTCATTTACATCTTGCAGGTATTCACAGGGACTGACACGGGATCGTTTAGCGGTAAAAAGTTCCCCAGTAAAATTTACTGGGGCTTGAATTCGGTTTGACATTGTTTGAATGGGACGAAGTCTGGACGTAAAGACGAGTAAAACGAAGTCTGTCGTTCAGAGCTGGACTAGATTGCAATATATCGTTAAAGGACCCAAGTCCGTAACTCAAGATCCTCCAAAATCTTCGACCTCGAAAACACGAATTATTGGTCAAATTAAATCGACATTGATGATGTAAACTTACCGGGAAAAGATTAGCGTCCGATATCCGATATTTAAAATAAAATAATTTTTTTAACATTGGTACACGATTCGTGTACCATTGTGGGTCTTAGCATCAATAAGTAATAAGACACTGAGAGAACGAGGCTAGAATATCCCACAAGTCAATGCGGTTGTTCATATCTTGGACGCGGATTCTACAAAGTATTGACAAAATGGCTGACAAACAACAAACGAAGGAACAACAAAGAAGATCAATAATGAGCACCCTGGCGAAAAAAAGAAAACAGGAATATGACAAGCAATACAGTAAGACAAAGAAAGGATCACTGATCAACATTCTATCAGAAATAGGTCGTTGGAATTGCTAAAACTTGAGATGAATGCAGTAGATGATGAACAGGCTGCCAAATTTATTATGACATGAGCGGTAAGGAAATATATTCAATTTTGCTTGGTTTGACGAACTCTCGAAATTAAATTATTATCTGCCGCTTGACTTTTTATACCTTATAATTATAGGGAAGATCTTTAGCAATCTTATAAAATATGCCCCATTATTTGCGTCGTAAGCAGAAAGATATCTAATATGATAATGAAAATGAAAAAAAGATGAATGATTTTGATTCTCAGCAGAGTTGGAAATCTATTTGATTTTGGAATTGACTACTGTAATGGCATAAATTAACTTTTTTTTAATAAACAGAGCTATTTTGAAGATTGTGAATAAAGACTATTATATTTTTAACATGTTAGACAGGCAGTAAAATGAACCGACGATGTCGAAAATTGCTCTATCGCTTGTATATCATATAATTTTCGGATGAGTAACAAAGTAAAAGTTGACAGGGAGTACAGTTTTGTTTGGAACCTGCAGTGAATAAAGACTAAATCAATAGAATAAAACAAAGTCTTAGACATTAGATACCTTCAGCTAAATAAATCGTCTAATCTCTATAGTGTGTAGTATGTAGTGCCTGGGTTTATATCTGGAGGTACATCTAGATTTCATTAACTTTGATAATACATTATGATTTAGATTAAAAAAAATTATTTTAACGTGGACTGCATTAGCCATTATACCTTCACTAACACTTAGAATCTATCTCAAAGTGGCAATTACCTGTATATTATTACTTTTATGATAAAACTGAAAATTTTCAATTTATAGATGGAAACTGTCAACATCTAGCAGAACTGTTATACATGTAGCTTCCGGAATGAAGACTCCTCAAAAACATGTTGTAGCCACTACAAGTACACCAGCTGTCAAAAATGTAGAAGAGGTGCATTGTAAGAAGTTTGATCTATTCATGGGTAAGCTTTTGTAATTTGGGGGGGTGGGGGTGGATGGCCGAATGGTTAGCACGTGCATGCTGTATCATAAAACCTGTCATTGAGCTAACTGGTATGGTTTCGAATCCCCAAGTTGTACGTGCCAAGGAGTAGGGTTGCATGTCCAACCTTATGGGTTTTCCCCAGGTCCTCCGGTTTCCTCCCACTGCTAAAGACCCCTACGCTCCAGCGAATCCCAAAATGGCCTAGTTTGTGTCGAGTGGACGTTAAACCCCATTTCTCTCTCTCTCTCTTTTGTAATTTGTATTGTTTTTGTTTGTGGTTTGGGATTATTATTCATTTCTTAGGCATATGTATTTAGAATCAAACAAACATGTACATATTTTATTACACTACATGTTTTAATTTTCAGTTCTAGTTCAAATAAAGGCCTCAGTCATATTGAACCACTTCCTAGTACCAGTAAAAGGCGGGTTGATTTGAATATTAGTCAACATGATATAACTATGGATGAGTAAGTAAATGATATTTGGTTACAGACGCGTACATTATTTCTTCAATTTTAAATGTAGTAGGGTTTCTGCTTACTTTCCTGAAATTTGAAATTGCTGTAAATGTATATATATGTTTACTTTTAAATTTATATGTCTAAAATAAGAAGGTCTGCAAGTAATTTTTATCAACAATGCAAAAGAATGTTAACAGATATTTATATCCCATTTAACATGTGTAATCTTATAGGATTCAGATGAATATAACTGTTGGTACAAATGATGGCAGTAGATGTTTGATGAAAGAGATTGATTTTGAACAGGCTGGTCAAACATATGACGATGATGACAAAGACAGTGCTTATGTACCAGATACTGTAAAACTCCATTATGAGTAAGGTTTCAGTTTTACTTGCATGTTTATAGAAAATTATTACAGGAGTATACATGCTATTATTTGCCAGACAAAGCTTACTTTTTGTGTATACCTTTGTATTTATTTAGATTCATTGTGTTTTATAGAAAGGCGTCAAAAGGTCTTTTGCATACACTGTAGATCACATGATCTGTCATTAAGTCAAGTGGGGTTGTTTTCCTAATTTCTGTGTGACATAGTAGGGTCACCTACCCACCCTCATTGTTATTCTCCCGTTTGTGCCCAGGCTTTGTCAAGTGACTTGGTTTCGATTTTGAGCTTGTACGTAACAAGGAGAAAAGTTCCTTCCCAACCTCATGAGATTTCTCAAGAGCAAATTATAAATTATTGTTAAAAATATACTATAGGTTGTACCCATAATGTCCTGCATTGCGTTGACAGTATACCCCCATTTGTCTATCTCTCTGAGTATGGTAGCCAAACGACTAAGTAGGTAAGACGCTGGCTCACTATCCTGGAGATCATGTATTGATCCCTGTATTGGCGAAAGAAAGTTCATCAGGATTTCAAATGTGGTTTCCCCATGTTAGTGGTGGAGTACCTGACAAGAAATGCTGCCTAGTCGTTAAGATGGAACTGAAAACTGAGGTCCTGTGCTGTGGATACATTGGCGTGCGCGTAAAAGAGCCCCTTGACTTTTGGACTTTAATATAAGAGTAGGCCATGCAAAATTTCACTCATAACACACTTGATGATGTATGCCTGTCTTCATTAGCCTAGTCGGAGCGAAACAGTAAGACGTTCAACACCATTTTATTTCTTATAAAGTACCTGGGGGGTTGGGATGGCCTAGTGGTCTACAGTGCCACACTTCGACCTCTAGAGCGTATGTGGCATGGATATAGGGGCACCTTCTGAACCTCGTGGGTTTCCTTCAGATACTCTGGTTTTCCCCTACGTGCAAACGAATTATTGACATAAAATTAAACCATATGTTAGTCCCGAAATGGTCTAGGTGTCTTGAAGAAAGAAAAATGAACCATATTTCATAATAAAAGATTTATTATTCTCATTATTTTATTTGCAGACCCAGAAAAAAATATTCCAAAAGATCAGGTTCATTGACGGCAGTACATCTTATGTCCCCAAAAGACTACACCTACATTCCAGCCAGAATTAATAAAATCCATTGTTCACCTTCATTTACTAGCTAAAAACATTTACAATTACAATCATCTAAAAAAATTGTCAGATACAGATCCAAGACGGTTTCCTTCGCCAAGTCGACCGAACCTCCAGTAAATGAATTGTCTGTATGTCGGGTGTCGATACTGCTGCTAACAATAGCAACTCTTTTGCTGTATCCCCAGTGAGATTAGAAATCATATCCTGAAAGATAGTTTTTATAATTAGTTATTTTATGACATGTCAATATTTGCCTTACAGCCCAAGCAAGATCTTTCAAATCATATCCTGTATAAATAAATGTAGTCATTATAACATTTCACTTTTTGTCTTTATTATTTGAGATCATATTCTGTAAATAGTTATCTTATGACTTGCAATATATTAATATAGTAAAATATGAGTTTATTGTAAACATTATTCTTTACTTGATGGTGTATTCCCTCAATTTTGAGAAATAAACAATTTATGTATTACATTTTTAATTAAGTAATAAAACTCACTTCAAGACTTTCACGTCTCTCTTTTTGTAATCTGTTTACTCTTTCTAACGTTGTCTCCACAGACTTGTGTGGGTTTTTTTACTAGTCGTTGCTGTTGCTCTGCCCTTGCCTTGAAATACTCTTTTTGGTGCTGGTGGTTCAAGGTCTGATGACTCATTTGAACTAGTTGTATCGGCTGGTCAGAACTGTCAGATGACTCTTTGGGTCAACAAGCTTTACAAATATAACTTGTGGAACCTTCTTCGACAGCTTTCTTGAGAGCAGCAATTGTTAATCCTGAAAAGCAACAATCATGTACATAAATATTAGAATGACAAAATAACAGTGACCCAATAAATTTACTTCATGGAATAGAAGCATATTGCAATAAAACATTTCTGATTTTGTTAACCATTCTCTTGAAAATGAGAATTTATAGATTATTTTACCTGTCCCACATGCCCAGGGGCCTTATTCACGAAAACTTAAATCCCTTAAAATCGATTGTAACTTAAAATTTGATCATAACTTAAGATAAGCCATATTCACTAAACTCATTTTCACTAGATTTTAAGTTACAATCAATTTTAAGTTAAGTCAGCTAATACCCTGTCTTAACTTAAAATCACAACAAAATGGCCGCCAACTTTATCAGACGTCAGTTGTTTGCTAGACCCGAAAGAATGATAAGAGACCGTACAAATCCCCTGGAAGTTTTAAATCACGAAGAAATCCGCTCTCGGTTTCGTTTTTATCCCGAAACCATTATGTTTTTAGTTAGATTAATTGGGAGGAATCTCAACAGACCAACCAAGCGGTCGTCGCCCCTACCGGCGCTATTACAAATTTTAGTTGCTTTGCGTTTTTTTGCTACTGGTAGTTACCAGTTAGTCGTGTCTGACACCCTAGGGATTTCACAACCCACTGTCAGTAGGACCGTATGGAGGGTGGCAAATAATTTGAAACGCATATCAAACTTGTTCATAAAATTTCCCACCGAACGAGAAGAAGCAGATGTTTCACGGCGTTTCTTCAGCCTTGCTGGTAAGTACTAAGTAGGCTAGTGTAGTCATATTCACTTTATAAAGAACTAACCAGCTAGTCATGTCTTTGTAGTGTGTTTAACGAGAAGATAAAATCATAAATAAACCACACAAACTCACTTTATAAATACATAATCGCAAAGCGAATTGTTACGACCTACGACCGCCAAAGTCCTCGATGTTTGTTGACATTTTGACATAACCTTGAACTTTACATCATGAAACTTCCTAACGGGAGACCACTCATTACGTTACAAATCGGGAAGAAGACAATTCGGACAAATTAACAATTTCGTCTTTAATAAAAGACTATTCGGCTAGGCATTTATTGCTGTGGTCTTTTGCACAATGATGTTTAAAGTTCTTCATTCATATTCAATTGTTATTCTAAATTACTTCTTGAAAAAAAAAGAAATATATAAGGCCTATAAACTGCTTTCAATAATAGATTTAATGTAGCCTTACAAAAATAATATTGAAATAATTTTGTTTTAATTCAGTAATAGGCTTACATAAATCCCATCAACTTTTTAAAAAATATTTTCTAAATAACTTTTCTGTTTTAGGTTTTCCAAATGTAATTGGTTGTATTGATGGCTGCTTAATAAAAATAAAAAAACCAACATTAAATACAAATGAGTATATTTGTCGTAAAGGCTATCCTGCACTCAATACCCAGGTATTAAAATGCTAATCATAGAACTAATTTATAGTTAACAGGCCCGGATCCAGGATTTTTTTTAAAGGGGGGGGGGCATACATTGTAATAAAAAATGGTAATCATTAGAGTGATGCATGCATTAGTGGTTTGGTATAACCCCCAGAGCCTTCCTCATATATATTGCCTGCTGGCAGAGACAATGCGAAAATCAGTTTATATCATCAATTAAAAAGCATACCAGTCTCGTCTCGCTTGGGCTGAGAGGGGGGCCACGCCCCCCCTGCCCAATCCGCGCCTGGTTAATTGCCTATGTAATTAAAATTTGAAATTGTTTAAATTTGCTAGAGATTACGAATACAACATGTAGCTAATTAATTGTTGTTGATCAGGAGTAACACAAGTGATTTATTTTATTACAGTTTACCTGTCTACCAGACCATCGCTTTTCAAGCATTATTGTCAAGTGGCCTGGAAGTTGCCATGATTCTAGGGTTTTCAATGAATCTGCAGTGAAAACTTATATGGAAAATGGTATGTTGAATATACGCATGACCCTCCTAAATATAGCCAAATTATAAAAGTGGTTTGAAATCCAAAGTAAATTTTTAAACATCCAATAATTCATTTGTAATTAATGTGAAATAAAAACTATCCATTTTTATACTATTTTACTCTTTCTAGTACATGGCACCATTTGAGAAGTTTATATTTTTATAATTAATTGTATTAAAAAATTATATTCTATTTATTGTTATTGACAGGAGACCATGGTGTATTGCTGGGTGATTCAGGTAATGCTAGCCGCCGCTACATGCTCACTCCATTCCTGAACCCCCAGAATGAACCGCAACGACAATACAACTCTAGTCATTGCAGAACAAGAGTCAGGATTGAGCAGAGCTTTGGCATATTAAAGAATAGGTTTGGGTAAGCTAAATAAAGTCATTTAATGCACAAGGTCATACTGTTTAATTTTATTTCAATAATGGGAGGAAACCTGTGGACTCGTAGAGAACCCATACTTGAAGGGAAATAAAACCAACCTGACTCGATGAAAGACCAATTGATCCAACGTGCATGCGTTAAACATTCGGACCCACACATTATTATAGATGCATAATGTAAGATTTAGATCCTCTCTACCCATAAAGATTGATTAACAATCAAGATGTGGACAGTCTATATATAAATGAAATGTGGTTTTATTTCAACCGGGCTATATATTGCACCAAAGGAAAGTCTATACATCCATGTACTTTGCATTCTTTGGAATCTCATTATTAACCCATTACATTTTATTTTACAGAGCTTTACTCATTCCCTTGAGAATGACTCCAGAGAGAGCAATCGTGATCATAACAGCTTGTGCAGTTCTCCACAACATCGCGATTGAAAAAAAAGACAACTACGAAGCTTTGATGGAGGAGGATCCAGATAACAACTATACAGAGTTACCCCAGGAAAATGATGCTCCAGCTGGATTGGCTACTCGCCAGTATTTTGTTAACCAATATTTCCATTAAAATCTTTAGATATGTTCCTTCAAGGTTAATAAGGGCATATAAAAGTATGAATTTTCGTTATCCAAACCTTATCTTTAACTAAAAGTATGAATGTTTCTTATACACTTCATTGACTTCAAACCTTATTTTTATTTAAAAGTATGAATGTTTCTTATACACTCCATTGACTCCAAACCTTATTTTTAACATTGAATAACCCCTGACCTAATTATCTTTGAAGGAACATATCTTTAAACGAATAGAAAATATAAAAAAAATCACTATTGTTTCGTTTTGAATACATGTTTATTTTCAAATTTGACTTAAAATAGATGGTCTTCATTTCATAAAAAGTCCTACCTTGTTAAAGAATAATACTATAATCATATAATTCACTATTAACAGCTGAGAACTTGGCAAAAATATTATTTTCAACTTCAAATTCTAACATTTGAAGGAAGCTAATGAATGGAGGCAATGGGACAACAAGGGAGGTAATTGTGTTATTATTTCATGTGTCAATGATTTTTAAGGGTGGGAAATAATGTCCATGGTCGTATCATAGTGAGTTTATAACCTATTGAGCAAAAGACATAGAAATAATTAAGTTTTGACTTTTTTAAATATGTAATTCTTGCTTTAATTAACATTTTAGGCCAATTACTTGTAATTTGACTGAGGAGAGAACTTTTTTGTTTGTTGGAATAAAGTAGTTTGTTCATAATCGAAGAAATCAGGCCCCGAGTTCACAAAGCATTCTAAGCTTGAGTTAAGAATTTACTCAAAATTGTTCGCTTTATTTTAACTAAAGTATAGCCCTTCCTAACACTTTTGTTGTTTCAATGTATCAAATTCATTAATAAGAAACTATATGCAAAGTCTTGTGTTTCTGGATCAAAATAACGTTTATTTACGGAAAGTTACGACTACCCGCGGAGAATGGCGGAAATTACTAATGTTGAAATTTACCTGTTGCAAGTAATATTGACATTCAGGTTTGTGTTATACTTATGGAAAGGATATGTTGACATAATTACTTGCATTATTTAAAAACTGTAAGTCTGAGAATGTTTTGTGAACTCAGGGTCTGTTTAAAATTTACAATGGTTCAGACAGTAAGTTGATATAATTTAATCTAAAAATGGTAATAATCAATTTATTGAAGCTGTTTTTCAAGCAGTTTAATTTCTAGTTCCAATTTTCTCCTTTTTAATTTTATCAACTGTATTTCTTCCTCCATCCACTCATTGTTTAACTGTGCTGAGGATGTCCTTTTTTTCTTAAACTTTCTGGCACACGATATAGGCTTTACTTCTGTAAGTAAATAAATTAACCAAAATCAATAATACAATACCAACCAAAGTAAAATAGCAGAAGAATGAGACAACATATCGAATGACATGGTATTTTCTTCATTTTACACTTAAAAATAAGTTGGCCAATTGTATTTAAAAAATATTCATGACTAAAAGCATGCAGTTGATTTAAATTGCTTCTCTATGAGCAATAGATTGTGGCTCTTTAACAAACTTCATTCTTACCAGTAATATTAATATCATTTTTCAAAAGGCTCTTGATGAGCATCTGGCCTTCTGATGGATCAGCTGAAACACAAATTAAACTTACGTTCATAACACAGAAGTAGTCATTTTTACCTCATGTCACCTATCCTCACTCTTAACACAATAATATTAATTTTTACTGCACAAAATAATTAATTTAGATACATGTTGACCATTAGTGAAACAAAATGAAGTTTAACGTCCTACTTTTCTGCACCAAACTGGCTCGTAATGACATGCATTTTCACCTCTTTGAATTCCCACCGTAAAGGGTTTTTTTATCTGCATTCACACTAACATGACAAAATTAAATATAATATACCTGTACTGTTACTACTATCAGCAACATAATTGCCAAGAAGGCCAGCTGTGTCTGTTTCTTCTAGTTCTATATATATGAAAATAAAAAGAATTAAAGTGTGGGAAATATTAGAAGGTATTTCTGTGTATTTATGCTAACATCAAAATTATTATATCTGATAGTGTTTATAACTAACTACAAATAATACACTGCGTTGTTATTGTAAAATTTTAATCTTGAAACAATCTCAAATTTGATTTCAATCAGTTTAGTCCTTAATGTACATACCTTCATTTAAGTTCAGAATGTTCTCCGAACTGCAGCTTGGTACGATGACAGGATCATCATATAAATCATACATGTTGCTTCCTATCAAATTAAATTTAAAGATTAAAAGGCCAATCCTGATAAATGTTGGAGAATAAAACTACATAATTTTGTTATTAAAATCCCTTAAAATCCTCTACCTAAGGTCTGTGTAACTAACTAAATATTTGTGATACGATTTCAAACAACTTAACCTCTTCAACGACCAAATTTAAGCGCAAATACAAGTGAATAAAATGTTTTAATTGTACAATATGTTCTTGCGCTTCTTGAACTATGGCTTAGCTGTATTATGCGGTGTCTGGATAAAACCAGACTTTTAATAAATAATGTGTAGGAGAAATTTACATGAAATAAACTCACCTAATGCAGCGGACTGCGAAATCGATTCGCCGCAATTAAATATATCCACCCCCCCACTGACACCAGATATCTGTGAGCTATTTTTCTTCACCAAAAACTGTAGCACCATCATTTCTGCATCCGATAGTATAGCTCCTTGTCCCCCACCAGTTTTGTGTAAATTCTCTCGGTTTTTACGTAGAGCTGAAAAAATAAATAAAATTTAAGGCTTTTTAAAGTTAGAAGCACATTAATCAGATTGAATATTAAATTTTTTTTTTTTTTTGTAAGCTCAATTTATTAAAGAATGGTTTCACGTATTGGAAACTGGTTGCCTGTCTATATATTACTATGATGGCACACATATTTTAGGGGGGCCTAATTTATGAATCTGCAATAAGAAATAGATCTATAGATAATAGTGTCGGTCAATTCATTGGTAATTTGTGCTACAATTAGTAAAAGCTGTGCCACAGTGCAACTCAAATTGTACGGTTGACATTACATTAATTTATTTAAGTTATTTGACTTTAGCGAGTGTCACTCTGTGTTGAGCAGCCGATAGCCTAATTCATATTTTAATTACAATAAGTACCATTCAAAGGTCAATATGCCGATTAACTGTAAAAAATCTCAAATATAGGCCTAGCCCTATATATGTAGGCCTATACCTTGCCTTGCCCTTAGGCATAGTAGAGTAATATTAATACATGTGTAATAGAAATTTAAAATAAAACTCACCTGAGCATTTCAATTGTGCCCACTTTTTTTTAATATATTCTTTCTTTCTGTGGGTAATTGATAAGCTGTATAAATTTGAAAATAACAATTATTATTATGGTATATTGGTAGATATATAATCTAGGCTACACTACACATGTATTATATTAAATTATAATGTTAATAACTGTTTTTTTTTTATTTATGCATATTAAATGGAGATCTCAAATCTAACAAGATCTTATGAGATCTCAAATCTAAAAAGATCTTTTGTTTTGATTTACTACGTCCAAGTAAGGTTGCTGTCTGTACCAAAGCTATGCTCACCTATTTACTCTCTCCATGATAGCCATCCAGGCTTCATCCTTTAAGGATGACGACACCCCACCCACCCCAGGACCTGCAAATTCGCCCTCTATGATGTGGGCCCTTTCCATATAGGCCTCAACAAAGGCCAACTCCTCCCTTGCTGTCCAGTTTCGCTGCCTTTCCCTTTTCTCAGCCATTGTTGTTGTGAAGCTACTAGAAGCCAAGAAACTTAGTATTGCCTAAATATGGTACTTAAAAGTCGTCTGCTATGATTACTTACTTAGGTATTGCCTAAATATGGTACTTAAAAGTCGTCTGCTATGATTACTTACTAAGGCTATATATAGACATGATGTTAGACCTAAGGCTAATGCTAGGTAAGTCACAAGTGGAAGGCCTAGCATAGCCAGACGGTTTAGTAACACCTATGAAAGGCTTGTCAAAGAAGAAATTTACAATATATTATATACTTACACATGGGGCCTTGGCTGACCGTAGATCTATAGGCCTATATCTTCGTTAACTAGTCACAATACGATGTCGATAGGACATAATAATAATAAACTAAAAAAACGAGTAAAAAGGCCTAGGCCCTGCCTACTCATATTAATAGTGCTTTTCAACACAAATCATTTCAATTCTCATTCATCTATTTCACAATACTATAACAGGTAATAACAGACGTGCGGTAGTAATCTCCTTATTCCGTGAATTTGTCAAAACTAATAGGTAAACAGTAGCCTTTTATTGTGTCGAAGATTCCGACGAAAGACTGGAAATGTCGTCGCCATGGGTAACCCAAAAGTAATAGTAGAACCACGGAATATGTTTCACGCTCAACATAATTTCACTAGAACACACACATAAGTAAAGTACCATTTCCTTATTTTCATAATGATTACCATCATACTAATCATCCGTCCACATTATATTAGCGATCAAACTGCTGTAGCGAGAAACAATAACAAACAACCTCCATGGCGAGTGACATTCAAAACGCATGCGCATTACAGTTCTAGTCGCTTGCGGTCTTGACAATGTGCTATTTTAGTTAAAATCGGTTAAAATCGAATTTTAACTTAAAACTGATTTTAATGAATACGGCCTATCTTAAGATAAAATTTGATTTTTGTTAAAATCGATTTTAAGGATTTTAGTTTAAGTTTTCGTGAATAAGGCCCCTGGGTCCATTTACTACAACTATCACATGATATTGCTTGGGCACTTTTTCTAACAAGTTTATTACAATGCACGCACACAGGTCCTTCTGCCATTCTGAGTATGATGTGTAGGGATACAATACCATCATTCGATATTTGATGGAATAATAATAATAGATTTATAATATTTATATGATTCAGTGAGAAGCCATATTTTTAGATCAAAGAAAGGGCAATTTTGATAATTGAATTCATGTATGAAAATGAAAAAATTCACACAAAGGCCGTTAATCCTTCAGTTAATTAATCTGAGATTACATTCATGTTACCAGTGTGTGTATGTAGGCCTACCGACAACTTACAACGAATCATCATTATTGACATTATCGAAATATCAAACATTTCATGACAAATAAACTGTGTTGTTTTGATAGGTAGTATTATAATTATTACCTACCTGTGATATATTTCTATGAATTAAAATCCACAATCCAATTAGTAAACAATCTGTATCTTCATCTCTCGAGCCTCGAGTCGAGTAGTCTATCATCACTAGCTACCGTACTACTATGATTATCATTATCAGACTCAGTGTCAATGACTGAGTGATGAGTGACAGAGTGAAAAGTTTCGTCGCGAAATGATCCACATCAATCAATGCAATGAGTATCCCATGAATGCGTCTTTATCAACAGTTTATTCTTATAAAAACACTTTGAAATACATAGAATCGTCGATCCTATTGAACATTTTAAGCACTAGTACACACAAGAGAATTAACAGTGCCAAACAACGATCCACGTCCAAACATAACAGCCTTATCTTACTGATGAGCATGCGCAAAAACACTTCCCGTGTAGACTGGATTAACAAGACGCTATGACAATCGCCCATCGATTGGAATACCTCGCGATTTCACCGAACATAACTTTTTTGAAATTAGACTAAAAACGGCAGCAATTGAATGCAAATCAGGTATACACATTCATATTACATTATTATATGCGATGCTACCCATTTGTGTCCATTTCTAGGTCCAAAATGTTAGCGACTTAGCTCCTTTAAATGTACTCCAGGGTGTCTAGAGGTTTCGTTGATACGTAACCTCTAGGTGCCAGTAATAGTTCAGCCATTGAGCACCGTCCGACTGAATTTTTTGCGCATCGAACTGAAAGGTTTCAGTCGATAAAGCATCGAGCTGAAAGGCGCCAGTCGATAAAATCTGAATGCATGTCCTACCTTATTGTATGATCCTCCTTGAGCAACAATGACACTTACTGACAAACAAACGTTGTTCAGTGAAACCGGTTTATCCAATATCATACCGATAACATTTCATAAAGTTGCCAAGTTGGGATAATTTGACCTTTTTTTGACGTCATATCCTCTCCATTAAAAAATAAGAACACTTGTTTTAGCGAAACGAAATGCATTATTGTAAAATATTTCTATGGATTAGGTATGAATTTTTTTTGTAGATAGGAGTTGCACATAAAGTAAAATAGTGTTTGAAGGGATCGAACTCCCGACCTCCAGGCTAGCGAGCCAGCACCTTACCCACTTAGCCACGTGGAAGAGCCCCCATGAGCCTCAAAATTAGTTTTTTTTAAAAAAAACATCACTAAATCTTATTAGAATCGAAATAAAAACAATGACATCAACAACATGTCATGATTTTTGTTTATTGATCATATTGATGTCTTTTTAATCAATGACTTGCACATTAAAAGGATTGCCTTCAAATAAACTCTTGATTTCGTTTCGTGTTGAACCCTGTTGCTAATATGCATGTTGCCGGCCTTCACCTCTCGCCAATATAGGTGATTTCCGGTTTGATCGTTTGGTATTTGGTATCTCGGAGTATTTTTGTGAAATCTCTTAAAATAGACAAGAAAACAGATTTTGTGGAAAGTAGATGGATATGATATGTAAGTTTAATGTGTTAGTGTTGCAGATAACTGAAAATTGGGAGTTTTGCCGTACGCTGAAAGAAGTAAACTAGTTATCAAATTCTGCGGCGAGCTTTTGACCGTTCGGATGTTAGATGTTACGTTGTCAGCATATCAAAAGAGTAACATCTAACTTGTTGGATTACTTTAAATGTGGTTGCTTTGATGGTGACATTATCAAGATTTACTATGTTGGCAATACATGAATTTGACATACAAATGATCTTCAACTTCTTATAACATTTTCTCAACAATATAAAATCCACTTACAACTTGTGAGGGGACTTAGGGACGTTAATTCATCGTTGCGTTTTCTTTTTCTGCTCTAACGGCAGCCATTATGAGTTGGACATGGTTACATATAGTACAAATTATGGACTAGGATTCTGTTGCGTCTAATTTATGGAAACGGACCAAATATTGATGCAAATAAGGACTTCAGCCGTAACAACTAAATCCGGTATGGCGCCATGATTCCACAGTTTTCTCACGGCGCTAGACACCATGAGAAAACCTTTTCAAATAAATCTGGGGAGGATGGGTCGGTTGTTACATATGTCAGGTAAGTATAATTTATTCATAAAATTTGAACTTGTGTTCAAATTTTGAAATTTTATTTCTATGAAGCAGGGGGGGGGGGTATTCATAGCCAAAATACGAGTCTTAGTACGAAATTCCAGATATAATGTTACATATCAGTGAAAAGCTCGCGGATTGCTCTCTTTAAATATGTAAATAATTTTATGGCACATTCATTTTTACTTACCTTAAAAAGCGATCAAAGTTTGGTAGTATTAAGCTCTATTACTATGATTATGAAACAGGGGGGGGGGGGTATTCATAGCCTAAATACGAGTGTTAGTACAAAATTCCAGATATAATGTTACATATCACTGAAAAGCTTGTTGATTGCTCTCCTAAAATATGTAAATAATTTTATGGTACATTCATATTTACTTACCTTAAAAAGTGATCAAGGTTTGGTGGTATTAGGCTCTATTACTGTGATAATGAAGGGGTGGGGGTATTCATAGCCAAAATACGAGTCTTAGCACGAAATTCCATATATAATGTTACACATCACAGAAAAGCCTATTTATTATCCTATTTAAATATGTAAATAATTTCATGGCACATTCATATTTACTTACCTTAAAAAGCGATCAAAGTTTGGTAGTATTAAGCTCTATTACTATGATTATGAAGCGGGGGGGGGGGGGGTATTCATAGCCTAAATACGAGTGTTAGTACAAAATTCCAGATATAATGTTACATATCACTGAAAAGCTTGTTGATTGCTCTCCTAAAATATGTAAATAATTTTATGGTAGATTCATATTTACTTACCTTAAAAAGTGATCAAAGTTTGGTGGTATTAAGCTCTATTACTATGATAATGAAGGGGGTGGGGGTATTAAATGGCAAAATACCAGTCTTAGTACGAAATTCCAGATATAATGTTACATATCACTGAAAAGCTTGTTGATTACTCTCTTCGAATATGTAAATGATTTAATGGCACGTTCATATTTACTTACATTTCAAAGCGATCAATGCTGGGTGGTATTAAACTCTATTACTATAAGAATGAGGGGGGGGGGTATTCAATGCCAAAATACGGGTCTTACTACGAAATTCCAGATATAATGTTACATATCAGTGATGAAAAGTTTGTTAATTGCCCTCTTCAAATATGTAAATAATTTTATGGCACATTCATATTTACTTACCTTAAAAAGCGATCAAAGTTTTGTGGTATTAAGCTCTATCACTATGATAAGGAAGCGGGGGGGGGGGTATTCAATGCCAAAATACGGGTCTTAGTACGAAATTCCAGATATAATGTTACATATCACAGAAAAGCTTTTGTATTAGCCTATTCAATATGTAAATAATTTTATGGCACATTCATATTTACATACCTTAAAAAGCGATCAAATTTTGGTGGTATTAAGCTCTATTACAATGAAGCAGGGTATTAAGCTCTATTACTATGATGATGAAGGCGGGTGGGGGGGGGGTATTCAATGCCAAAATACGGGTCTTACTACGAAATTCCAGATATAAGATTTACTTACCTTACAAGACGATCAATGTTGGGTGGTACTAAAATCTATTACTATGATATTGAAGGGGGGGGGGGGGTATTCAATGCCAAAATACGGGTCTTAGTACGAAATTCCAGATATAAAGTTACATATCACAGAAAAGCTCCTTGATTGCTCTTTTTAAATATGTAAGTAATTTTATGGCACATTCATATTTCCTTACCTGAAATAGCGATCAAGGTTGTGTGGTATTAAACTCTATTACTATGATAATGAGGGGGGGGGAGTATGCAATGCCAAAATACGGGTCTTACTACGAAATTCCAGATATAATGTTACATATCAGTGAAAAGTTTGTTGATTGCTCTCCTCAAATTTTTTGGCACATTCATTTTTACTTACCTTAAAAAGCGATCAAAGTTTTGTGGTATTAAGCTCTATCACTATGATAAGGAAGCGGGGGGGGGGGTATTCAATGCCAAAATACGAGTCTTAGTACGAAATTCCAGATATAATGTTACATATCACAGAAAAGCTTTTATATTAGCCTATTCAAATATGTAAATAATTTTATGGCACATTCATATTTACTTACCTTAAAAAGCGATCAAAGTTTGGTGGTATTAAGCTCTATTACTATGATAATGAAGGGGGGTGGGGGTATTCAATGGCAAAATACGAGTCTTAGTACGAAATTCCAGATATAATGTTACATATCACTGAAAAGCTTGTTGATTGCTCTCCTCAAATATGTAAATAATTTTATGGCACATTCATATTTACTTACCTTAAAAAGCGATCAAAGTTTGTTGGTATTAAGCTCTATTACTATGATAATGAAGGGGGTGGTGGTATTCAATGCCAAAATACGGGTCTTAGTACGAAATTCCAGATATGATGTTACATATCACAGAAAAGCTTTTTTATTAGCCAATTCAAATATGTAAATAATTTTATGGCACATTCATATTTACTTACCTTAAAAAGCGATCAAAGTTTGGTGGTATTAAGCTCTATTACTATGAAGCAGGGGGGGGGGATATTCATAGCCAAAATACGAGTGTTAGTACGAAATTCCAGATATAATGTTACATATCACTGAAAAGCTTGTTGATTGCTCTCCTCAAATATGTAAATAATTTTATAGCACATTCATATTTACTTGCCTTAAAAAGCGATCAAAGTTTGGTGGTATTAAGCTCTATTACTATGATAATGAAGGGGGGTGGGGGTATTCAATGGCAAAATACGAGTCTTAGTACGAAATTCCAGATATAATGTTAAATATCACTGAAAAGCTTGTTGATTGCTCTCTTCAAATATGTAAATAATTTTATGGCACATTCATATTTATTTACATTTGAAAGCGATCAAAGTTCGGTGGTATTAAGCTCTATAACTATGATTCATAATTCATATTTATTGCACCTATTTTAGTTTCTATGCACATATGTGAGCCAGGGATGGTAAAACATAGCTGTTGGACATATTCCTTTGATAATGTTAGATCTGCCACCAAAGATTAGTTTGATTCAATCTGTGGCATGGTCAGGGGGTAGGGATACATGTTTTAGTATAAATCTCTAATATTACAATCAATGCAATTGATTTGCAATTTTTCTGTTTGCATATTGTCCACAGATTCTAAAAATATATTTTTTTCCAGGCTGGATATTTAAAAAAGTGGAAAATTATTGGTATTTTGAAAGATGCTACATGTAAATTTGATACATTTTTCATGACATGGCAGTAAAAAAAAAAATTTTTGAACAAAATTCCAAATTATAAGTGTTTTCTATGTAGTTTGTTTGCAATTTGTCTAAATTTTTCACAGAACTCAAATACTGCCTCCAATAAGGTAGATTTTAAAATTTTAGCACAAAAGGTCCATGGCCCTCAGATACACCACTGTACATAAAGCAGCATGTATACTTAAAGGGCCAACATTTTTGAAGATTTTTTGAGAATTAGTGACCTGTGGCCATATAGGAGGCAGACCACCATTAAATTTCACAAATTGTAGTTCGTCTATTTATAGCAATTCTCTCTCTTTCTCTTTTCTCCCCCTTTGCATGGACATTTTTGTTGATTTTTTGGTCTAGAATGGAAGAAGAGGGTTTGAATTAATATTTTCTGCTAGGTTGTGGTAAATATTGCTGATTTTGAGGCAGACGGATAATTAGAGAGATTCTACTATCCCGTTTCCGAGATCGGCTCCGGCTAAGCAGAGCGTCACATGACTTGACGTCATCGATTTGGTGTGTTATGAAGCTAAGCCGCTCCCGTGTTCCGAGATAAATCGCTTCGGAGACGTTAGTGTAAAACGGCGTAGGTATTTTCTAAAAAAATTTATTTTACGAAATAAATCACTAGATGACATCGCGCCTGGTACGTTCGTGCATTTTTTATGCGCGAACTCTTAGTTTTTCTATTACTGGCACGCGCACGCGCACTATTTTTATTGTTTAACATGTACCAAAATCAGGGATTTCGCGCGTAGGTACTTTTGAGGTATTAGGTCTAGTTAGCATAACACTTGCCACTGTACCTGTGTATCGCTAATTATAAACCGAATGTTTGAAGACCGTTCATATTTATTACGAGTCTTTTTTTTAGTACAGTGTTGATACATGCTCAAAATGTTGCTAAGTAAACCAACGGGATTATTTTCTCAACAGTGTATGAACGTATATCTTAGCAATAATATCCTTACACCGAGAGAAATTATCTAGTCTCGGTGAATGGAACCATGGTTGTCTGGTAGAAAATTATTTATGTATTTTTTGGAACGGAGAACAGCGATTTTAGAAGCAAACTAACCTGCCGCACGTGATAATTCTAATAAAAAACGAAAACTCTTTTTTCAGCGGAAGCTTGTATAGGAGTCGAATAGCCGTGACCTAGTTTGTGTCTCGTCTTGTCTACTGTTGACGAGAAGTGTGTAAACAGTTGTAGTCACGTGATTTGAGTAAATATACCTTGTTCTTTTACTCACTTCTCCACGCCCACTTTTCGTGTGAATGGAATAAATTTCTGACCACGTGACCTAAACTCCTCCCTAAACACCGCTGTTTAAGAAACTCACGTGACTAATTTTTTGCTCGAGTACACATATTTACTACGGCCATACATGTTAAACCCCGCCCTAGTATTAACGTAAGCGACCTAGTTAAAATCAGAATATCCCCTTCGATTCTTTTCTCCTTTTTATTTGACTTATATAACTAAATGGTTTTAAATTATTTATACAGGTTTATATTCATGTTATTCTAATTATAAATTATTTTGACCCACTTTTCAACATGTCATAAACGTAAACACTGAGTCTGGGGGTATCTGGGTCAGTACTTTAAGTCTTTACTATCCAGCCCTAATTATCCTATATAAGCCATAGTAATCCTGTTTATCAAGTCCTCTCAAAAATTTTAACATTGAAATTTGCTATTGCAAACCTTTACATAAAATTTTCTCAACAATTTCTTAAGTACAAACAATTTTCTTACTTATACTATGTTTATCTTGCATTAAAGTCGCCAAATATAGTACATTCTGATACATTAAATACTATTTTTTAAGTTTAAACCCTTTTTTCTGACTGACACTGTGGTTACAACACACCAATACCTCCATATTCAAAGCTCTATTAACAACCTGTTTATTAAGAAATTATATCAAAGCTCTTATTCTAAAACTGTTTCCTTCCTCACAATAGGTCTCAATTATGTCTAAATCAGAATATAGTTCAATATTTATAAAGTTGAGGTTTATAATAAGTAACCTGTAGCATATTCTAGTATTGCTACTGACATAATACTTAAACCGGTATAATTCTCCTGTATCATAAGTGTGAACATGACAGGCAAAGATTTTAATTGTAAATAATATATTTTATTATTTTTTACTCTTTTATAAATACTCAACTCTCATTCTATATAGTTTATAAAAAATCAAAAAATATTTGTTCTTAGTATTGTACTTTAATGTTTTATAGTTTTGCCTGTATATACACTTAATTCTTAATTTACACTTCGAATAGATATAAAATGAATTGCATATTTGGAAATTGTGAAATGTTGTAAATACTATCTTGTATACATATAATTTTCTGTGAAAAAACGTTTTACAAGAAAAAAAAAAGAGAGGCGGCTTCTAACCAATGCAACGAGGGTTCAATCCCAGCTCAGGGCATGAACTTTATCGTTGTAAGTGAGAGGGATATTCGGTCTCCCGTCCGATCAGGCAGGTTTCCCCTGAGTTCTTCGGTTTCTTCCTGCAGTAATGATCGAAAACATTCGCACGATCTGTGCCAAGGGCCAAATTGGAAAAAGGCCTCAGGCCTAATTTGCTACCCTTGTAAAATGACATGATTATTATTATTATTATTATTAGTGAAGAGTGTAGTAAGTGCGGTCGGTAAAGTTAATATCCAATGGACTTTAAATTTATACATGATGTTTAAGGTCATGAGACAAAGAAGCCTAACCCTAACCCTTAGCAATTTCCGATAATTACTGTCAGAGTTATGGCCCTTGATCACTTCAAAAAATCTTGTGGACGCTCTAGAGGCTAAAGTTAATAACCGATTGACTTTAAATTTATACACGGTGTTTAAGGTCATGAGACGAAGAGGCTAAAGTTAATAACCGATTGACTCTAATAATCATATTTTAGTGTATTATAAATGTTTCATTAACGAAAAAAGTAAAATATGCGACAATCCTTGTTTACTGCCTAGACGATTTAGCTGCTGTGGGCGTATGTTTCGTTGCCTGGCAACTCTCGTTAAAAGTTGTACGCGAACTAAATGCATCTGTTAGATACTGACAGAGCAGCCCGGAGTCGAGCAAAAGCCGCCCCAGCTGTCTTCGTCAGCTAGTTTCAAAATGGCGTACAACCAGTGCAAGTGGGAAAAGACGACAATAAAATCAGAAATATGTTATTTATTATTGTCGCACTTATCACATCACTCCTGTCTAACAAATCATAAAGCTGTGGTGTTACGGTGGCGGCATAGTATTTCACCGTAACACCACAGCCACTCTAACCATTCATAATACATCTAACTATCACTCCCTACACTCCCTCGTCTACTTTCCCAAACGTCAACAACACATCTCATACATCCATTTCGCTGATTAACCCTTGTACCATGTCTACTGGATTTAGAATGTTAAGTAGTAAGATTAGCATATGGAGACCTTCATGAATCAGGCGTTGGCGCAATTATTTCCCTGTAAACTCGAATAATTTGGTCGTAAAGTGAAGTACGATGACAAGTACTGAAGTAGGTAACTTAATCTCCAATTGCTTCGCCGTAGCAGAACCAAAATATCACGTCTCGTCTCCGAGATCGGCTCCGGCTAAGCCTATCTCGGAGCCGATCTCGGAAACGGGATAGCAGAACCTGTCTAATGAGTTATCAGGTTGGCTACGGGTAGAACGGTGGTATGTAGTTTACAGTTACGTGTTTTGGGTAGGATTCTTCAAGTTGGTGTATCTCAAAATTTTGGTGGTCAACCTCATACAAATTTTAGTGCAAAGACAGGGTCATTTGTTCCTTAGACTATAGTGAAAAGCATTCAGCCCAACGAAAATTTGGGAAAAAGTTGGAGGTGGGCAAAGAGGCTAGAATTATCGCCCTTATTGTTAAAATTATTTGACGTTCTAACACCTGACGTCAACTGGCTGACTATCGCCGTTGAAGAGACGACCACTGAGAAGATCGGTCGCATTTGTTTGTTACGTCTTTTTTGTAAATCATTTTAGTGAAGCCTGTACCACAACAGGCCCGGGACTGTACAGCGCAGTGGACGCTTACGGCTGGCCCCCGGATCCATTCACTTGATTTGATAATTGTTTAGATTTTGCAATGTTTATTTTCTGTCTTGTCCGCAGGTTTATCTTGTATTTTTTGTTTTGCGTGTAGTGCAGTCCTCCTGCATTTACTATTGAAGTCAATGGGGAAATTAATGGTGGTCTGCCTCCTATATATATGTAAACAACCTGAAAGTAGACGAGAGGCCTGAATTTGATGATATGATCTCTAAATTGCCAGAAAATGTGATATATGACATTTTGATAGTAAAAAAGTGAAATGGTAAAATTTCAAAAATATTTGACAGATTTGTGAGGAACATTTTTGATTTTAGTCCAAATTTGGTGATTTTCAGTGTTTATTTACTTTTAAAAATTAGTGGAAAATATTTTAATGTATAATTTTTACGCAATATAAATGTTAGACGGGAAGAAAGTACAATAATTTCACTCAATTTTGCCTAAAAATCATGAAAATTTGCCTGAAATTCTTCGGATAACCCCCAATACTGCTGTCAAAATTTTAATTATTCATCTGTTGCAAAATGCACCAAATTGTGTTGCATGTTTTTGTTTCCTTTGTTAAATAACTTGGAAAAAAATCATGTGTTTTTCAGATATTGAAAAAGTATCCATGTGTTTGTTAGAAATTTAAAAGTTAAGAAATTTAGTCTAATTACATGTATGTACTGGCTCACCCTCCCCACCCCACCCCTTTTCTTGAACATGATATTTTTCCTAATTTCTTATTTTCGACTTACATTTTGGCTTGTATAACGTCTTGCCTGAAATTCTTCGGATAACCCCCAATACTGCTGTCAAAATTTTAATTATTCATCTGTTGCAAAATGCACCAAATTGTGTTGCTTGTTTTTCTTTCCTTTGTTAAATAACTTGGAAAAAAATCATGTGTTTTTCAGACATTGAAAAAGTATCCATGTGTTTGTCAGAAATTTAAAAGTTAAGAAAT
The DNA here is from genome assembly GCA_917208275.1 of Patella pellucida. Classification (NCBI taxonomy): domain Eukaryota; kingdom Metazoa; phylum Mollusca; class Gastropoda; family Patellidae; genus Patella; species Patella pellucida. The sequence continues at coordinate 251,500 of OU795041.1, forward strand.
TTAGTCTCATTACATGTATGTACTGGCTCACCCTCCCCACCCCACCCCTTTTCTTGAACATGATATTTTTCCTAATTTCTTATTTTCGACTTACATTTTGGCTTGTATAACGTCTTGGCGACTTTCGATTTAGTCATATTTTTGTACTTATTGATGTCAGTAAGTAGGCAACAAGACCGTATACTAGCCAACATGCAAGTCGAAAATAGGAAATTAAGAAATAAACGTGCGCACTATTAGCGACCTATCATTTTGGCTTGCTTTCGTACTGGCGACTTTCGACCTTCGTGTTTTAAAGTAGCGAAAAGTAAAAAATATGAATGGTAGTTATAGGCTTCCATACCGACCCGTCCTAACTCCCTGTATTCATGGGCTGAAATAGCAAGAACACGCATTTGAGGACCGTCAAATTCCCCGAATTATCGGGGGGGGGGGGGCGCCCCTTCTCTTCTCGTACGCGACTGCAGCCACTGTTTGTAACCCGAAATTTGTTCAGGCATCTTGTATTCTGCTCCCCACACTCAACACAGCAACACGAGGTGAACAAACATACACAGGACAAACTGTTTATTTTTCAATTTAATTTATTGAACTTTATATATCAGTGGTTGCTCAATCACACCGCACAAACTGATTCTCCACATTTTATATCTGAAATATAACAAATTATTTATATTATACAAGCAACCATAGCGAAAGGTCGGGTCAGAAAATGAAACGTTATAAGAAAATGAGATTCGTGGAAAAAGCAGTGTGTTAGTTTTACAGATTCAACTACTGTATATTTAAACATGTTTATAAATACACATCAGATCATATTGATACAAGCCATATTGATGAGTGTGGTTTATATATAATGAATATTTACCTGCACAGAATCCATCAACACAGGGGTAACCCGAACAATCATTGTCGTAACTACATGGTACTATAAATAGAAGTAATATATTATTACACACGAGAGAATAAACTATCTATACATAGACAGAGTCCAGATAACAGTCCGTCCTAACACAGTACGGGGGATCACGTGCCTAAGTAGGTAAGATGCTGGCTCGCTTGCCCGGACGTCGGGTGTTCGATTCCTGCATTGGCCAAGAAAGTTCATCACGAGGTCCCGTGTTCATACAGGCGTGCACGTAAAAGGTCCCTTGGTAAGTGGAATTTGATGTATGAGTAGGCCGTCGCCCGCGCAAAATTTTACTCATAGCACACTGTATGGCGTATGCCCGTCTTCATAAGTCCAGGTTAGGAGCAAAACAATAGGACGTTAAACCCAATTTCATTTTATTTCTAACACTTGGGCGAGATTTGTTAAGTTGACATGCCAATTTTGTCGAGTGTATTCGTTTCCGGTCTGAAACCATCAGACTTGGGTTTTTTTCAATTACGCTCCTGTCATACCAGAAAGAGCCATGATAAAAACTAAAAATTGAAAGCTGTTCCGGCAGGTCTAGTGGTATGAAACCACTCGCTATGATTATAAAATTTTGTCCGCTGAATAATATGCCTTTTTACTTCTTGTCAAAGGTAATCGGAACATATTAGATACTATGTCAACATAACAAATTTATTACCTAATAGATTGGTGATTGCAAGAACGTACTGGCAATATATCATGGATAAACTGATACTATTTTTTTAATAGAAAAACAGAATTGTTCACCCCTTTATCATTGGGCTTATCTAAATAGTGATATTAGTATTACTGTAGTTTTCAGTAGATCCATGCGATAATGTAAAATTAAAATAAAATAAAAAACATCATGAAAGAAACCATGTACAAACTTACCCTGGCAATTGTTTCCGGTAAAACCTACAGGACACATACAGGTAAAGGTACCGTTGTTGGTTGGGTTGCAAGTGCCACCGTTTATACAAGGCGAGGGGTCACAGGGGTTAACTATAATAAAAAAAACAATATGATTAGTTGAGGTACACAGGTGAGATTAATAACAGATTTGTAACAGCCATTACACGGGAGGTAACAAATCAGCGACGTGCATATTGAAGGCACAATGGCCACAGATCACTAATGATTCACTAGCAGATAAAGAAAGTAGTGTTGACTGTAAGACAAAAATCACAACAATACTCACTGTTGCATGTTGGTCCACTGTAACCAGATACACAATTACAAACACCTTCACCTACACATTGTCCACCATTTAAACACTCCACGCCATCACATGGATCTACTGCAAAACACAGTAATATTTACATATTAAAGTAACTACATATGATTACAAGGGAAATATCACAGTGTGATCCATGGCTATGTGTACTTGGACTCATTATTTAATATTTAACTAAGAAAACAAAACCACAAAAACAAAGCTAGATAATCTACGGCCCGGATGTAAAACTGACACATCAATTTGGTTCACAATGTAGAATATATTTACAATGCGTCTGTTAAAATATTGAACGGAATTGAACTATTTGTGGGCTGGTATTCATGTGAGAGATAATAAAAATAATAATAATAAAAATAATAATAATCTCGTCATTTTACAAGAGTAGCAAATTAAGCCTGAGGCTTGTTTCCAATTCGACCCTTGGCACAGATCGCGCTAATGATTTCGATCATCACTGCAGGAAAATACCGAAGAACTCGGGGGAAACCTGCTTGATCGGACGGGAGACCGAATATCCCTCTCACTTACAACGATAAAGTTCTTGCCCTGTGCTGGGATTGAGCCCTCGATGCATGTCTAACGGCAGTTAAAACAAGTAGCTCCACCAAAACCAAAGGTACAATTACAAACACCCTCACCCACACATTGTCCGCCGTTCAAACATACGTCATCGCATGGATCAACTAAAAAACGCAGTGATATTTAAACATAATAATTTTCCACCAGATAAATTGTTGACTCTAAAAGACAAAGATAGTAAGCTGGCACTGCCAGGCAGGATACGCCCACATTTTCGAGAGATGGTTAGAGAACAAGCAAAATCTAAAGTGATTTTTCCTACAATCAAAAGCTATAATTCATTAAATTACAATTTGATATGCGCAAATATCAAAAAGAATCAAGATCTTTAGGTTATATAAACATGCATTTCAAGTTTCATCAAAATCGAATTAAAATTGTGACCTATACTGGGTCCATAACCTTGATATACCATATTTTAACACTATCAGCGTACAAACGGTGGCCATTTTGTCCGGCAATTATGGTCCGATTTCCCTGAAATTCAAACTCAACCTTCCGTATGGTGTAACGGTGAAAGAGTCAAGTTTTTTAACGAATGGCGGCCATTTTGTATGGTAATTTTGGTCCGATTTTTCCGAAATTTGAACTTATTAAATCTCTTTAGGGTGTAACGGTGATATAATCAAACGATTTTTTAAATCGGTTAATTATTGTAACCTCCAGAGGGACCACAGGCTAAACCAAGACGATTTTGCGTATAATCAGGGGCCATAATTCAGGAAGTGACGATCCGATATGCGCAAATATAGAAAGGAACCAAGATCTTTGGGTTATAACCATGCATTTCAAGTTTCATCAAAATCGAATTAAAATTGTGATCTCTACAGGGTCCACAACCTTGATATACCATTTTTGAATAGTATTGCGTACGAACGGCGGCCATTTTGTATGGTAATTTTGGTCCGATTTTTCCGAAATTTGAACTCAACCTTCTTTGATTCACTAATAAAGTAGTGTTGGCTCTAAAGACAATAATCACAACAATACTTATATGCAACGTTACAAGTAGCTCCACTACAATTGCAAACACATTCACTCACACATTGTCCTCCTTTCAAACATTCTACACTAATGGTTTTTTATTTTATTTTAATTCTACATTATCGCATGGATCTACTGAAAACAACACAGGTGAGATTAATAACAGATTTGTAACAGCCATTACATGGGAGGTAATAAATCAGCGACGTGCATATTGACGGCACAATGGCCACAGATCACTAATGATTCACTAGCAGATAAAGAAAGTAGTGTTGACTGTAAGACAAAAATCACAACAATACTTACTGTTGCATGTTGGTCCACTGTAACCAGATACACAATTACAAACACCTTCACCTACACATTGTCCACCATTTAAACACTCCACGCCATCACATGGATCTACCAGTACTGAAAAACATAGTAAAACATTTGGTTTCTAGTAGTATAGACACACACAAAAATTTCTCACTTCATTTTTTTGGAATAAACTTTATGTTTTTGTAATAGATTATTGTATATTTTTCCGTATATAGATCTGCATTTACCTGACAAGGGGGCATGTGTTTTAAGTTCATGTTCAGACATTTCTCCAAATATTTCATCTAATGTACCGAGATCAAAATTGATCGTCTCAATTGTGGTTATCTCCATTAAAGTAATACGCATAATATTGATACGCAGTGATTTGTTTTTAATTAAGACAATGACTAATCAACCAATTAAAACGCAAGATTCACCCTTAATCATGGTACATTACAGTAATGAAATGTGATTATATATCACAGCGTTATGTATTTAACATTTAATTAAGACAACAAAATTAAAATAAGAACGCTAAAAGATGTAACCAGCGGCTGCCAGGCAGGATACGCCCACATTTTCGAGAGATGGATAGAGAACAAGCAAAACCGAAAGTGATTTTTCCTACAATCAAAGGCCATAATTCATTAAGTTACAATTTGATATGCGCAAATATCGAAAAGTATCAAGATATTTAGGTTATAAACACGCAATTTAAGTTTCATCAAAATCGAAATTAAAATTGTGACCTCTACAGGGTCCACAACCTTGAAATACCATTTTTTAACAGTATTCGCGTACAAACAGCACCCATTTTGTATTGTAATTTTGGTCCTATTTTCCCGAAATCTAAACTCAACCTTCCTTAGCTTGTAACGGTGATATAATCAGACGATTTTTTAAATCGGCTAATAATTGTGACCTCCAGAGAGACCACAAGCTAAACAAGGCGATTTTGCGTATAATCAGGGGCATTAATTCAGGAAGTAACGATCCGATATGCGCAAATATCAAAAGGACCCAAGATCTTTGGGTAATATCCATGCATTTAAAGTTTCGTCAAAATCGAATTAAAATTTTTAATTAAGACAATGACTAATCAACCAATTAAAACGCAAGATTCACCCTTAATCATGGTACATTACAGTAATGAAATGTGATTATATATCACAGCGTTATGTATTTAACATTTAATTAAGACAACAAAATTAAAATAAGAACGCTAAAAGATGTAACCAGCGGCTGCCAGGCAGGATACGCCCACATTTTCGAGAGATGGTTAGAGAACAAGCAAAACCGAAAGTGATTTTTCCTACAATCAAAGGCTATAATTCATTAAATTACAATTTGATATGCGCAAATATCGAAAAGAATCAAGATTTTTAGGTTATAAACATGCATTTCAAGTTTCATCAAAATCGAATTAAAATTTTATAATCATAGCGAGTGGTTTCATACCACTAGACCTGCCGGAACAGCTTTCAATTTTTAGTTTTTATCATGGCTCTTTCTGGTATGACAGGAGCGTAATTGAAAAAAACCCAAGTCTGATGGTTTCAGACCGGAAACGAATACACTCGACAAAATTGGCATGTCAACTTAACAAATCTCGCCCAAGTCTCGCGTCTAATACAACTATTTTTATGATGCGTCCATTCATTGAAGTCACATATTAAATTATAATATTCAGTTGAGTTAAAATCAAGAAAGCCTCTATATTGTGATTACATCATGAAAGAAACCATGCACAAACTTACCCTGGCAATTGTTTCCGGTAAAACCTACAGGACACATACAGGTAAAGGTACCGTTGTTGGTTGGGTTGCAAGTGCCACCGTTTATACAAGGCGAGGGGTCACAGGGGTTAACTATAATAAAAAAACCAATATGATTAGTTGAGGTACACAGGTGAGATTAATAACAGATTTGTAACAGCCATTACACGGGAGGTAACAAATCAGCGACGTGCATATTGAAGGCACAATGGCCACAGATCACTAATGATTCACTAGCAGATAAAGAAAGTAGTGTTGACTGTAAGACAAAAATCACAACAATACTTACTGTTGCATGTTGGTCCACTGTAACCAGATACACAATTACAAACACCTTCACCTACACATTGTCCACCATTTAAACACTCCACGCCATCACATGGATCTACTGCAAAACACAGTAATATTTACATATTAAAGTAACTACATATGATTACAAGGGAAATATCACAGTGTGATCCATGGCTATGTGTACTTGGACTCATTATTTAATATTTAACTAAGAAAACAAAACCACAATAACAAAGCTAGATAATCTACGGCCCGGATGTAAAACTGACACATCAATTTGGTTCACAATGTAGAATATATTTACAATGCGTCTGTTAAAATATTGAACGGAATTGAACTATTTGTGGGCTGGTATTCATGTGAGAGATAATAAAAATAATAATAATAAAAATAATAATAATCTCGTCATTTTACAAGAGTAGCAAATTAAGCCTGAGGCTTGTTTCCAATTCGACCCTTGGCACAGATCGCGCTAATGATTTCGATCATCACTGCAGGAAAATACCGAAGAACTCGGGGGAAACCTGCTTGATCGGACGGGAGACCGAATATCCCTCTCACTTACAACGATAAAGTTCTTGCCCTGTGCTGGGATTGAGCCCTCGATGCATGTCTAACGGCAGTTAAAACAAGTAGCTCCACCAAAACCAAAGGTACAATTACAAACACCCTCACCCACACATTGTCCGCCGTTCAAACATACGTCATCGCATGGATCAACTAAAAAACGCAGTGATATTTAAACATAATAATTTTCCACCAGATAAATTGTTGACTCTAAAAGACAAAGATAGTAAGCTGGCACTGCCAGGCAGGATACGCCCACATTTTCGAGAGATGGTTAGAGAACAAGCAAAATCTAAAGTGATTTTTCCTACAATCAAAAGCTATAATTCATTAAATTACAATTTGATATGCGCAAATATCAAAAAGAATCAAGATCTTTAGGTTATATAAACATGCATTTCAAGTTTCATCAAAATCGAATTAAAATTGTTACCTATACTGGGTCCATAACCTTGATATACCATATTTTAACACTATCAGCGTACAAACGGTGGCCATTTTGTCTGGCAATTATGGTCCGATTTCCCTGAAATTCAAACTCAACCTTCCGTATGGTGTAACGGTGATAGAGTCAAGTGTTTTAACGAATGGCGGCCATTTTGTATGGTAATTTTGGTCCGATTTTTCCGAAATTTGAACTCATTAAATCTCTTTAGGGTGTAACGGTGATATAATCAAACGATTTTTTAAATCGGTTAATTATTGTAACCTCCAGAGGGACCACAGGCTAAACCAAGACGATTTTGCGTATAATCAGGGGCCATAATTCAGGAAGTGACGATCCGATATGCGCAAATATAGAAAGGAACCAAGATCTTTGGGTTATAACCATGCATTTCAAGTTTCATCAAAATCGAATTAAAATTGTGATCTCTACAGGGTCCACAACCTTGATATACCATTTTTGAATAGTATTGCGTACGAACGGCGGCCATTTTGTATGGTAATTTTGGTCCGATTTTTCCGAAATTTGAACTCAACCTTCTTTGATTCACTAATAAAGTAGTGTTGGCTCTAAAGACAATAATCACAACAATACTTATATGCAACGTTACAAGTAGCTCCACTACAATTGCAAACACATTCACTCACACATTGTCCTCCTTTCGAACATTCTACACTAATGGTTTTTTATTTTATTTTAATTCTACATTATCGCATGGATCTACTGAAAACAACACAGGTGAGATTAATAACAGATTTGTAACAGCCATTACATGGGAGGTAATAAATCAGCGACGTGCATATTGACGGCACAATGGCCACAGATCACTAATGATTCATTAGCAGATAAAGAAAGTAGTGTTGACTGTAAGACAAAAATCACAACAATACTTACTGTTGCATGTTGGTCCACTGTAACCAGATACACAATTACAAACACCTTCACCTACACATTGTCCACCATTTAAACACTCCACGCCATCACATGGATCTACCAGTACTGAAAAACATAGTAAAACATTTGGTTTCTAGTAGTATAGACACACACAAAAATTTCTCACTTCATTTTTTTGGAATAAACTTTATGTTTTTGTAATAGATTATTGTATATTTTTCCGTATATAGATCTGCGTTTACCTGACAAGGGGGCATGTGTTTTAAGTTCATGTTCAGACATTTCTCCAAATATTTCATCTAATGTACCGAGATCAAAATTGATCGTCTCAATTGTGGTTATCTCCATTAAAGTAATACGCATAATATTGATACGCAGTGATTTGTTTTTAATTAAGACAATGACTAATCAACCAATTAAAACGCAAGATTCACCCTTAATCATGGTACATTACAGTAATGAAATGTGATTATATATCACAGTGTTATGTATTTAACATTTAATTAAGACAACAAAATTAAAATAAGAACGCTAAAAGATGTAACCAGCGGCTGCCAGGCAGGATACACCCACATTTTCGAGAGATGGATAGAGAACAAGCAAAACCGAAAGTGATTTTTCCTACAATCAAAGGCCATAATTCATTAAGTTACAATTTGATATGCGCAAATATCGAAAAGTATCAAGATATTTAGGTTATAAACACGCAATTTAAGTTTCATCAAAATCGAAATTAAAATTGTGACCTCTACAGGGTCCACAACCTTGAAATACCATTTTTTAACAGTATTCGCGTACAAACAGCACCCATTTTGTATTGTAATTTTGGTCCTATTTTCCCGAAATCTAAACTCAACCTTCCTTAGCTTGTAACGGTGATATAATCAGACGATTTTTTAAATCGGCTAATAATTGTGACCTCCAGAGAGACCACAAGCTAAACAAGGCGATTTTGCGTATAATCAGGGGCATTAATTCAGGAAGTAACGATCCGATATGCGCAAATATCAAAAGGACCCAAGATCTTTGGGTAATATCCATGCATTTAAAGTTTCGTCAAAATCGAATTAAAATTTTTAATTAAGACAATGACTAATCAACCAATTAAAACGCAAGATTCACCCTTAATCATGGTACATTACAGTAATGAAATGTGATTATATATCACAGCGTTATGTATTTAACATTTAATTAAGACAACAAAATTAAAATAAGAACGCTAAAAGATGTAACCAGCGGCTGCCAGGCAGGATACGCCCACATTTTCGAGAGATGGTTAGAGAACAAGCAAAACCGAAAGTGATTTTGTTACACTACAGATAACAGACTGTCAGCATAGTTGGTAGATCTTTATTGAGAACATAGAATAGACATAGGTCGGAAGGAGCTCTATTCAAGTCTGACTTACTGTCAGTTAATTCTGGCTTTATAAAGCATACAGTAATTGAAAATAATGATACATGACAGATTAACTTATTTGGAATTGAGATTATAGTTTCTATAACCACACCTCGTATTTCCATTTTAAGTCGCGAAGTTCTGCTGAGTGTTCAACACATAGAACATGTGTAGATTATAAATAACATATGGATAATTAAGATATTTAATGAGATCGTGCGTATTGTCAAAACTAAGAGAGGTCATTTGTGTGTTGCCCGTAAATAACATATTGAACACATTAGCAGAAGTTTTTTATAGTTGAAAATGTCCAATATAATATAATGTAAAATCTAGAAAAGTTCTATGTATGTATTACTTTGTCACAATTTTTCCTACAATCAAAGGCTATAATTCATTAAATTACAATTTGATATGCGCAAATATCGAAAAGAATCAAGATTTTTAGGTTATAAACATGCATTTCAAGTTTCATCAAAATCGAATTAAAATTTTATAATCATAGCGAGTGGTTTCATACCACTAGACCTGCCGGAACAGCTTTCAATTTTTAGTTTTTATCATGGCTCTTTCTGGTATGACAGGAGCGTAATTGAAAAAAACCCAAGTCTGATGGTTTCAGACCGGAAACGAATACACTCGACAAAATTGGCATGTCAACTTAACAAATCTCGCCCAAGTCTCGCGTCTAATACAACTATTTTTATGATGCGTCCATTCATTGAAGTCACATATTAAATTATAATATTCAGTTGAGTTAAAATCAAGAAAGCCTCTATATTGTGATTACATCATGAAAGAAACCATGCACAAACTTACCCTGGCAATTGTTTTCGGTAAAACCTACAGGACACATACAGGTAAAGGTACCGTTGTTGGTTGGGTTGCAAGTGCCACCGTTTATACAAGGCGAGGGGTCACAGGGGTTAACTATAATAAAAAAACAATATGATTAGTTGAGGTACACAGGTGAGATTAATAACAGATTTGTAACAGCCATTACACGGGAGGTAACAAATCAGCGACGTGCATATTGAAGGCACAATGGCCACAGATCACTAATGATTCACTAGCAGATAAAGAAAGTAGTGTTGACTGTAAGACAAAAATCACAACAATACTTACTGTTGCATGTTGGTCCACTGTAACCAGATACACAATTACAAACACCTTCACCTACACATTGTCCACCATTTAAACACTCCACGCCATCACATGGATCTACTGCAAAACACAGTAATATTTACATATTAAAGTAACTACATATGATTACAAGGGAAATATCACAGTGTGATCCATGGCTATGTGTACTTGGACTCATTATTTAATATTTAACTAAGAAAACAAAACCACAATAACAAAGCTAGATAATCTACGGCCCGGATGTAAAACTGACACATCAATTTGGTTCACAATGTAGAATATATTTACAATGCGTCTGTTAAAATATTGAACGGAATTGAACTATTTGTGGGCTGGTATTCATGTGAGAGATAATAAAAATAATAATAATAAAAATAATAATAATCTCGTCATTTTACAAGAGTAGCAAATTAAGCCTGAGGCTTGTTTCCAATTCGACCCTTGGCACAGATCGCGCTAATGATTTCGATCATCACTGCAGGAAAATACCGAAGAACTCGGGGGAAACCTGCTTGATCGGACGGGAGACCGAATATCCCTCTCACTTACAACGATAAAGTTCTTGCCCTGTGCTGGGATTGAGCCCTCGATGCATGTCTAACGGCAGTTAAAACAAGTAGCTCCACCAAAACCAAAGGTACAATTACAAACACCCTCACCCACACATTGTCCGCCGTTCAAACATACGTCATCGCATGGATCAACTAAAAAACGCAGTGATATTTAAACATAATAATTTTCCACCAGATAAATTGTTGACTCTAAAAGACAAAGATAGTAAGCTGGCACTGCCAGGCAGGATACGCCCACATTTTCGAGAGATGGTTAGAGAACAAGCAAAATCTAAAGTGATTTTTCCGAAATTTGAACTCATTAAATCTCTTTAGGGTGTAACGGTGATATAATCAAACGATTTTTTAAATCGGTTAATTATTGTAACCTCCAGAGGGACCACAGGCTAAACCAAGACGATTTTGCGTATAATCAGGGGCCATAATTCAGGAAGTTACGATCCGATATGCGCAAATATAGAAAGGAACCAAGATCTTTGGGTTATAACCATGCATTTCAAGTTTCATCAAAATCGAATTAAAATTGTGATCTCTACAGGGTCCACAACCTTGATATACCATTTTTGAATAGTATTGCGTACGAACAGCGGCCATTTTGTATGGTAATTTTGGTCCGATTTTTCCGAAATTTGAACTCAACCTTCTTTGATTCACTAATAAAGTAGTGCTGGCTCTAAAGACAATAATCACAACAATACTTATATGCAACGTTACAAGTAGCTCCACTACAATTGCAAACACATTCACTCACACATTGTCCTCCTTTCGAACATTCTACACTAATGGTTTTTTATTTTATTTTAATTCTACATTATCGCATGGATCTACTGAAAACAACACAGGTGAGATTAATAACAGATTTGTAACAGCCATTACATGGGAGGTAATAAATCAGCGACGTGCATATTGACGGCACAATGGCCACAGATCACTAATGATTCATTAGCAGATAAAGAAAGTAGTGTTGACTGTAAGACAAAAATCACAACAATACTTACTGTTGCATGTTGGTCCACTGTAACCAGATACACAATTACAAACACCTTCACCTACACATTGTCCACCATTTAAACACTCCACGCCATCACATGGATCTACCGGTACTGAAAAACATAGTAAAACATTTGGTTTCTAGTAGTATAGACACACACAAAAATTTCTCACTTCATTTTTTTGGAATAAACTTTATGTTTTTGTAATAGATTATTGTATATTTTTCCGTATATAGATCTGCATTTACCTGACAAGGGGGCATGTGTTTTAAGTTCATGTTCAGACATTTCTCCAAATATTTCATCTAATGTACCGAGATCAAAATTGATCGTCTCAATTGTGGTTATCTCCATTAAAGTAATACGCATAATATTGATACGCAGTGATTTGTTTTTAATTAAGACAATGACTAATCAACCAATTAAAACGCAAGATTCACCCTTAATCATGGTACATTACAGTAATGAAATGTGATTATATATCACAGCGTTATGTATTTAACATTTAATTAAGACAACAAAATTAAAATAAGAACGCTAAAAGATGTAACCAGCGGCTGCCAGGCAGGATACACCCGAATTTTCGAGAGATTGATAGAGAACAAGCAAAACCGAAAGTGATTTTTCCTACAATCAAAGGCCATAATTCATTAAGTTACAATTTGATATGCGCAAATATCGAAAAGTATCAAGATATTTAGGTTATAAACACGCAATTTAAGTTTCATCAAAATCGAAATTAAAATTGTGACCTCTACAGGGTCCACAACCTTGAAATACCATTTTTTAACAGTATTCACGTACAAACAGCACCCATTTTGTATTGTAATCTGGTCCTATTTTCCTGAAATCTAAACTCAACCTTCCTTAGCTTGTAACGGTGATATAATCAGACAATTTTTTAAATCGGCTAATAATTGTCACCTCCAGAGAGACCACAAGCTAAACAAGGCGATTTTGCGTATAATCAGGGGCATTAATTCAGGAAGTAACGATCCGATATGCGCAAATATCAAAAGGACCCAAGATCTTTGGGTAATATCCATGCATTTAAAGTTTCGTCAAAATCGAATTAAAATTTTTAATTAAGACAATGACTAATCAACCAATTAAAACGCAAGATTCACCCTTAATCATGGTACATTACAGTAATGAAATGTGATTATATATCACAGCGTTATGTATTTAACATTTAATTAAGACAACAAAATTAAAATAAGAACGCTAAAAGATGTAACCAGCGGCTGCCAGGCAGGATACGCCCACATTTTCGAGAGATGGTTAGAGAACAAGCAAAACCGAAAGTGATTTTTCCTACAATCAAAGGCTATAATTCATTAAATTACAATTTGATATGCGCAAATATCGAAAAGAATCAAGATTTTTAGGTTATAAACATGCATTTCAAGTTTCATCAAAATCGAATTAAAATTTTATAATCATAGCGAGTGGTTTCATACCACTAGACCTGCCGGAACAGCTTTCAATTTTTAGTTTTTATCATGGCTCTTTCTGGTATGACAGGAGCGTAATTGAAAAAAACCCAAGTCTGATGGTTTCAGACCGGAAACGAATACACTCGACAAAATTGGCATGTCAACTTAACAAATCTCGCCCAAGTCTCGCGTCTAATACAACTATTTTTATGATGCGTCCATTCATTGAAGTCACATATTAAATTATAATATTCAGTTGAGTTAAAATCAAGAAAGCCTCTATATTGTGATTACATCATGAAAGAAACCATGTACAAACTTACCCTGGCAATTGTTTCCGGTAAAACCTACAGGACACATACAGGTAAAGGTACCGTTGTTGGTTGGGTTGCAAGTGCCACCGTTTATACAAGGCGAGGGGTCACAGGGGTTAACTATAATAAAAAAAACAATATGATTAGTTGAGGTACACAGGTGAGATTAATAACAGATTTGTAACAGCCATTACACGGGAGGTAACAAATCAGCGACGTGCATATTGAAGGCACAATGGCCACAGATCACTAATGATTTACTAGCAGATAAAGAAAGTAGTGTTGACTGTAAAACAAAAATCACAACAATACTTACTGTTGCATGTTGGTCCACTGTAACCAGATACACAATTACAAACACCTTCACCTACACATTGTCCACCATTTAAACACTCCACGCCATCACATGGATCTACTGCAAAACACAGTAATATTTACATATTAAAGTAACTACATATGATTACAAGGGAAATATCACAGTGTGATCCATGGCTATGTGTACTTGGACTCATTATTTAATATTTAACTAAGAAAACAAAACCACAATAACAAAGCTAGATAATCTACGGCCCGGATGTAAAACTGACACATCAATTTGGTTCACAATGTAGAATATATTTACAATGCGTCTGTTAAAATATTGAACGGAATTGAACTATTTGTGGGCTGGTATTCATGTGAGAGGTTATAATAATAATAATAATAATAATAATAATAATAATCTCGTCATTTTACAAGAGTAGCAAATTAAGCCTGAGGCTTGTTTCCAATTCGACCCTTGGCACAGATCGCGCTAATGATTTCGATCATCACTGCAGGAAAATACCGAAGAACTCGGGGGAAACCTGCTTGATCGGACGGGAGACCGAATATCCCTCTCACTTACAACGATAAAGTTCTTGCCCTGTGCTGGGATTGAGCCCTCGATGCATGTCTAACGGCAGTTAAAACAAGTAGCTCCACCAAAACCAAAGGTACAATTACAAACACCCTCACCCACACATTGTCCGCCGTTCAAACATACGTCATCGCATGGATCAACTAAAAAACGCAGTGATATTTAAACATAATAATTTTCCACCAGATAAATTGTTGACTCTAAAAGACAAAGATAGTAAGCTGGCACTGCCAGGCAGGATACGCCCACATTTTCGAGAGATGGTTAGAGAACAAGCAAAATCTAAAGTGATTTTTCCTACAATCAAAAGCTATAATTCATTAAATTACAATTTGATATGCGCAAATATCAAAAAGAATCAAAATCTTTAGGTTATAAACATGCATTTCAAGTTTCATCAAAATCGAATTAAAATTGTGACCTATCCTGGGTCCACAACCTTGATATACCATATTTTAACACTATCAGCGTACAAACGGTGGCCATTTTGTCTGGCAATTATGGTCCGATTTCCCTGAAATTCAAACTCAAACTTCCGTATGGTGTAACGGTGATAGAGTCAAGTTTTTTAAAATTGGATAATAATCGTGACCTCCAGAGGGACCATAGGCGATTTTTCGGACAATCAGGGGCCATAATTAAGGAAATAATGATCTGATATGTGAAATTAACGAAAAGAACAGTATTCGCGTACAAACGGCAGCCATTTTGTATGGCAATTTTGTTCCGAATTTTCCGGAAATTCAATTCAACATTCCTTAGGGTGTAACGGTGATATAATCAAACGATTTTTTAAATCAGATAATAATTGTGACCTCCAGAGGGACCACAAGCTAATCAAAGACGATTTTGCGTATAATCAGGGGCCGTAATTCAGGAAGTTACGATCCGATATGGGCAAATATCGAAAGGAACCAAGATCTTTGGGTTATAACCGTGCATTTCAAGTTTCATCAAAATTGAATTAAAAGGTCCACAACCTTGATATACCATTTTTTAACAGTATTCGCGTATGAACGGCGGCCATTTTGTATGGTAATTTTGGTCCGATTTTTCCGAAATTTGAACTCAATCTTCCTTAGGGTGTAACGGTGATATAATCAAACGATTTTTTAAATCGGTTAATTATTGTAACCTCCAGAGGGACCACAAGCTAAACCAAGACGATTTTGCGTATAATCAGGGGCCATAATTCAGAAAGTTACGATCCGATATGCGCAAATATTAAAAGAAACCAAGATCTTTGGGTTATAACCATGCATTTTAAGTTTCATCAAAATCGAATTAAAATTTTGACCTCTACAGGATCCACAACCTTGATATACCATTTTTTAACAGTATTTGCGTACGAATGGCGGCCATTTTGTATGGAAATTTTGGTCCCATTTTTCTGAAATTCAAACTCAACCTTCCTTAGGGTGTAACGGTGATATAATCAAACGATTTTTTAAATCGGATAATTATTGTACGGTACGAACGGCGGCCATTTTGTATGGTAATTTTGGTCCGATTTTTCCGAAATTTGAACTCAACCTTCTTTAGGGTGTTACGGTGATATAATCAAACGATTTTTTAAATCGGTTAATTATTGTAACCTCCAGAGGGACCACAGGCTAAACCAAGACGATTTTGCGTATAATCAGGGGCCATAATTCAGGAAGTTACGATCCGATATGCGCAAATATAGAAAGGAACCAAGATCTTTGGGTTATAACCATGCATTTCAAGTTTCATCAAAAAACGAATTAAAATTGTGATCTCTACAGGGTCCACAACCTTGATATACCATTTTTGAATAGTATTGCGTACGAACGGCGGCCATTTTGTATGGTAATTTTGGTCCGATTTTTCCGAAATTTGAACTCAACCTTCTTTAGGGTGTAACGGTGATATAATCGAACGGTTTTTCAAATCGGATAATAATTGTTACCTCCAGAGGTACCACAAGCTAAAATAGGTGAATTTTCGGACAATCAGGGGCCATAATTCAGGAATTTAAGTTCCGATAGGTGCAAATATCGAAAGGAACCAAGATCTTTGGGTTATAAACATGCATGTCCAGTTTCATCAAAATCGGTTCAAAATTGTGACCTGATTTTTCGTACAATCAGGGGCCATAATCCATGAAGTTTTGATCCGATACATGCCAATATCGAAAGCAGCCGAGATCTTTTGGGGATAAACCTATATTTCAAGTTTCCTCAAAATCGGACAAGAATTGTGACCTGTAGAGAGTCCACAAACAATTGTGGACTGACAGACAGACGGACGGACGTCCGGACGGACAGGGGCGACGACATAATACGTCCACATGAAAATGTGGGCGTATAAAAACGATTTTGATAGTCTTTAAATCCCAACAATTTATTGGAGAGAAGCAGGACACGTTTTGATGGAAAGAGGCTATAAACGTGAATTGCGACTAGGGTTAGGGTTAAAAAGTAAATATAACAGTGCAAGACGCTTTAATCTTTATCAGTATTACTTGGTATTAACAGTTTTCCATTCCCAAACTAGGTCATTTCGGCACTAACATACGGTTCCATTTTACTTCAGTAAATCGCGCGTACATAGTGGGTCTTTAGTATAATTTCAGGCCGTCTGATAAATAAATTCGCCTAGTGGAAAATCGGCTTTAGGGAACCCGAGGACCCGAAAAAAACACCGAGGTTGGATCAGGTGTCCCAACTTCGTTAACAACAGGTTAACCATTTGGCCACCCAACCCTCTATTAACTTATGAACACATGATTTTACAAATATACATGGTCATATCGAGACTAACATATGGTTCAATTTAACTTCTGTTATTGGCTTCCACGTACATTGTATTTACCAGTAGGAGGAAATAGGAATTATGATTCAGTACTGGGCAGTGACAATTTAATTTAAATTATTTTATCCCGACCTGCTATCTTTCACTAGTGGTAGGCACCATAAAAGGAATGATAGGGTCGACCAATGGTCAACGTCTGAGTATCCATTTCAGTACCCACAGTTTATTTAGAGTCGACTTGAATATCATCAAGTGGAAAATTAAAATACTTACCTGGACAACAGCTACAAAGATCTAATTGCTCAACTTTATCACAATGTAAACGATTCAGGTTGATTGCGGGTCGTCTCGACGAGTTCCACCATCCTTTTCTGTGTGCCGTACAACTTGAAAAAGTAAGAGCCACCGCAAGATACACCAGACTTAAAGAAGTATACATATTGAAACTTGAAGTTAAACGCTACTGACGAGTGTTCTCTTTAGGCGCCTTTTAAACACAATTGTAAAGAGAAAGATATCTGGCCACGACAACAACTGGGTGGAGCCAAGTATTACTATTGGTGGAGAGGAATATCTTATATTGATGACTATATTGATTACGACGCACCATCATCATTATTCGTCCATACTTAATAAAAAGGGAGGAGTTGTTATTGATTATGAGGAATGGTAATCATGATTCATCAATTAAATGATAATACATGTAATATACAACTGTAGGTGATTTAAAAATTATAAATGTATTTATTTTCAAAAATACAATATTTTGTGAAACTCATGTGTTGAAAAGTTCACCACAAATGACACCAAACCTTGTCATAAATAAAACGAATTTAGTAAATAAAAAAATGAAAAATAAAATTCGGAAATTGCCATTGGAACGTTTTAAGCGGTTACCATACTCAAGACCAATACGCTAACCGTCTACCACGAATCATATTGGTGGTTATTTTGTCACCAGTAACTTCCTTGATCGGGCTTACCAGTACCACCCCAGTGTCTAAATCTAGAGCGTCTCTTCGTCCATAAGTGAACAGAATTAATATGAAACTTGTGTGATAATATTTGGTAATTGATGCGAAATTACATTAGGCGAATATAAGTGCACCAGAGGACAGGGTTTATGATTTTATACATACTTATGTTTTATTTGTCTTCTCCTTGTTTACAAAAATAGACAAGGAATGGAGAAATATGATGGCTGAAATAGAGAAAGTACATGCTAACTGAGCTATAGACTAATGGACATATTGGTCATTTACAAGTGTCTTTGTACGCCTAATTAGGTAACAATCCCTGTCGATATTTATGGTGGGGTGAATGTCCATTCCATATTTTGGTATCTAACCGTAATCAGTTATTTACGTAAATGACACAGACACAAGAATAGGCACATATAAAGTAGGGAGTGAGGGCTAGAATAGTTAGACACCATATACATTCTACAAGAGTTGGGTCTTTTTAGTTAGACAACAATTTCACGATGTAGTGGTTTCTGGAGTCGAGCCCTGTAATGTAGACTATAAGAGTTGGGCTTGGAGTCTAGCCCTTCTGGTTAGACTTTTATAGGAGTGGAGTTGAGAGAAAGAGATGTTAATTTTAAATATTGTAATATAGACTATAACTGTGTAACTGTTGTGGTATAAAAATGTCTAGCAATAACAGTATCCCTGTTCCCGTTACAAGTGTAGACAGAGGTCTACACTTTGCAGGTACCCTTTGTAAGGAGAATACCGGTCCTTGATGATGTTTGTGTTTCTTCACTCGTAGGTCGTTTGGTCTTTGGTTATTTCATTGCTACATGTACTTAAAAGGGTGATATGTTCTAACAAGGGTTACCAGAGAGGTGGAATGGATTAGTAGAATTCAGAAGTTTACTGATGACTGGGGCCAATGCCTTAATTGTATACTTTACCAACAAGATTCGAGTATAGGACAGATGAAAAAAATACTGCTTCATAAACATATTGATTATTATTATCAAACTGAATTTAACATGAAATTTTACATGTTTTGTGAAATGAATGCAACCATATGTTACTAACCCACATACTTTGATTCTGTTTACGCCAACGTTGAATTATGCTGATGGAATTTTCCATACACAATTTCAATTATTATTTCAGAATTTGATTTTTTCAATCTCCGTTTCTTGTCCTTTCTGTGGTTTAACGAACGTCTTACTCTTCTGCACAAATGGGATGTAATTGCGATTGACATACGCTATGTAGTGTGCCCTCTAAATCGAACTATAATGGACTTTTTTTTAATAAATTGTCCCATTCGAATGACTAGACTCCATACATTTTTAAGCCCCTTGTTCTGCACAAATAACACAAGGTAACCATAACGAAAAATCCTGTGGTACTTTCTCGGCTATCTCCGAGCTCGATATTTGGATATTCAATTGCACATATATTGACTCCAAATTAACAGTAATTGGACTCTGTGCTTGGATATTTTTACCGGGCATTTTATTTTGCACAAACAAATAGTTAAACATAAGATTACAAGGATTTCTAAGACTTTTTGTTTATGGCCAAACATTTAATCCTATAAATTTTTTCCAAATGAGTCCACACCCCAAAATTGGTAAAGTTTGATAATGGGCATTTTCTTCTCAGGGTAAGCAGAGCGATAAGTAAGTTGATTGGTGAAGATTTTGGAACGCAATAACTCTCAATAATTGAATTGGAATGTGCGTAGATGGCGTAGATGAATGCCTTAAGAATTATAAGCTAAGGGTAAGCAGGGATAGGCGATTTGATTGGTTAATGGTTTGGGACAGGGTTAGGGTTAGGGTTAGGGTTAGGGTTAGGGTTAGGGTTAGGGTTAGGGTTAGGGTTAGGGTTAGGGGTTAGGGTTAGGGTTAGGGTAGAGGACAAATACGAAGTTGGTCGATTTGCTCTTGGTCGATTTGGTGACGTCATGGCATTCTAAGCTGCTGATTGGCTTGTTTATGTCATGGAACAGTGTGGAACAGAGAGAAAAAGAGAGAGAGAAAGAGAGAGAGGGAGAGGGAGAGAGAGAGAGAGAGAGATAGATAGATAGAGAAAGAGATAGAGAAAGAGATAGAGAGAAAGAGAGAGCTAGGTTGGGTTAGTAATGGAGATTCGTTAATTTTTTCTCCTTTCTCTAAACAATAAGTTACATCTCTCCAAAAAAAAACTAGGTACAATGATGTTCCCTTTTACTGTTAGTTTAAAGACGCTTAAATTTTTTGATAAACGCTAAAATTGTCCTATCAGGCAATCCGTGTTGTAGACATGTCCTTGTATACTTTTCATACATTTGTTTCCAACTTAGTTTTTTTTTCGTACTACAGCTTTTTAAATCGTGTAGAATTTCCAACTCTACTGCATTCCACCTGGACTGATAATTAGCAGGCCTGTGTCTGGTTTCAGCAAATACAACATTTTGACCTTGGTCCTCCTCCATATGTACGACGTCTTCGCGCCACTCGTCGTCGAGTGTGTCAGGTCTGTGCTCTTGTTGGCGTTTTTCGTCTTCCCTTTCTTCAACTTGCTTTCCTCCCCCATTTCCTGTTAATGTCTCCTTGGCTTTCAATTGTAGTTTGTAGGGTATTGTTGGATGTAGGCGGTGAATTCTCAAGACATTGATTTGTGGCAGGGTGTGCTTGTCTAGTATTTCCAGAGCCCGTAAGTGGTTTTGGGTCAAGGGTAAATCTTGTACGAGTCGCGTCAATCTATTAAAGTCGACAAAATATCCATTTTGATGCATGGCTACGCATGTGACAAAGCTTAAACAGTCTACCATTTGTTGAAAAGACAACGGGTGTTTAGGCTTAAGTTTTCTCAAGCACGTGTCCAACCAGGGTAGAGTCATCCCTCTGAGTCTATTTGCATGGAATAATTTCCTGTCCTCAATTTGGACAAGCACAAGAGGTGTCATTGCAATGGAACTGGGAACATTGTGACCTGCTTGCCCGGCCGAGGGGAAAGAAATTCGCCAGAGTTTGTAAGGTTTTGCCCATGAAAGAGTACGGTTTTGATTGGTGTCCCAAACACGAAGCGCGGGGAAAAACTTCAAGTCTATTTCTTTGATACCTTCCACAATGACACTTTTAACATTTCTACCATTCTTCGTTAATATATCCAGGGTAACCGGGAATACCATACCCTGTCTGTTTCTGACGGGCTGAAAAATACAAAAGGGTGCTTTTTGTAGAGATTGTTAGTTGAGACGAAATGAAATGAAATGGGGCTTAACGTCCTACTGTTCTGCTCCTAGCCCGGGCCAATGAGTTTTAAGTTGATTAGTCTATTTTTGAAATTGACCATTTTATTGGAAAATATCAGCCAGTGATTTCTATTCCTCTTCTGTCCCGCTACAAATAACTGGGTTTTTTCGCATTCACCCTAGGTATATGTTGTTTGATAACCGCGAACGGCGGGAGCCGTGAAGCTCTGTAATATTTTAAATAAAAGCAATGGATGCCAAGTAAAGGTGAATATTAGTATCCCTTGGTTTGAAAAGAATGCGAATGTTGTTGTGCGATTAGAAATCCGATTTTTATTAAAACCTGGAAAGGGTATTTTAGCAGATATACTCTTGTATGGAATTCTAACTGCCAAGGGATCTTTTACGTGCATGTCAGTGTGTACTCGGGACCTCGGTTTTTCGTCCCATTAGAAGTACTAGGCAGCTGTCCTTGTCCGGACCTCCGTCCTGCATCCCTGACAACTGGAAACCCCACCGGAAAATCTTGTTAGTCGCTATAGGCCTCGGCTAGCCCACGTAGGGAAATTTAGCCCTGTAGCCCGTGTTAACTGTTACCCCAAAGTATCCCCACGACACCGTAACCCTCTCCCCTTAATTGATCCGATGGGATTGGGTGAGGCTAGTTAAGTGGAAGGGTTGGGTTAGGGTTAAAGCCCGGGTGGGTGACATAAGGTTTCCGTTACCCGAAGTTATCCCCGCGTAGAGGAATAAGTATGCCTTGCCCATCCCCTGTACATTGTTAATTCGACCCTCTCTTACCTGGCTGAGAATGATGGCCAGCTGATCCATGCTAACACTCCCGTCTACAGAACTTGAGTCCTTATTGGGGTTCTTGAGTGCCATTAGCAAGTTGGTAAACGACAAGGCAACTGGGTTTTGTTTCCGCAAGTCCTGTAAAAGAAGGGTAATCGTTCTTCTGCCTATCACATGTTCTGCACTCTCTGCATAATCGTCATAACCAAATAACGTCTGCATTTGGTATTTGGTAAAAGGCGAAGCGGTCCACAAGTGTAAGGGAGGGGTTGTTTCATCGTCCATAGCGCAGCTCGACCACTCCTCCAACGCCAGGAAGCCCAGCCTATCCGTTTTCGACCTCGTTGGGTAGGCCAGACCACTGCCCAGATTTATAGCAAATATCTCAGAAGCACTGGCAAGGGGTCTGCCCCACAAAAGTTTCTCGACGCTCAACTCATATTGGTAAGCCTTCCACACCGCTCGTGCATTTCCCGTACCAGCAAATTGCTCATAAAGATTTTTAAGTTCTTCAGTTAGATACAGTCCAACCCGTTTGATGATTGCGATAAACTGTTTGTCTAGGGGCGGGTCAGGGTTGGGGTCAGGGTTAGGTTTAGGGTTGGAAAAGGGGACAAGAAGAGGGTGTTCCTCCAGCAATCGCCACAGGTCATTCTTGTTTAGAAAGTGGGTTGGGTCGAGATTGAGCGTCACTCGTTTAGGCGCCACCACAAATTCTAGTCTGCACCCACACGCCGAAAATTGTTCGAAGTCATTTTCCACTTCCGAAATATACGCCTGTGCGTGACGGCGTAAGGATGTTGTGAGTTTTGGATTCACTGCTCTGTTTGATATTATTGCCCCGGACACAGGGTGCGGCCTGGTATTTGGGTAGCGATGTGGCGTGTCTGTATACAGTTGAACAAATCTCACGTTTTCTTGTTGTAGGCTTATTCGTCTCAAAGATGGAGAAATATCTATCAGCCGTCCGTCGACATTCGTTTGGAAGTTAGCACACTCATAGAAAGACAGTGCCGTGGACAGCGAACCCCGCTGGCCGATAACGCCTTGAAGTCCCACTCGTGACCATAAGATATCTATTCCTCGCAGGGATGATATTTGCGCACCCACATGAACCGAGAGGGTTCTAACGTCATCAATATTTTCCGCGGGAACGGACACGCATTCATTGCTCTTCTCTCCAAATCGGAAACTGAATATTATCTTTTCAAAACCCAGGGGGGGTGTGCAATTATCAATACTAGCTCCCAATATTTGTAAAACGTCAGCACTGCTATCCGGTAGGACGAACAGCCGGGATGCATCGTTTAAATTGTTTTTTGCCAACGTATTTGTCAGTGGTCTGCTTGGAGTTTGTTTCTTAAGGTTGTTACGAAATAGACATCGCAATTCACACAACGATTTATAAGTACCTTCGAAGATGGCTGTCCTTAGATACTTTATTGTATGACTGTCTCGACGCGGAATAAATCCAATCCAGTATTCCCACCCGTACTCATAAAATAGTTGTGTGCCAAATGAATTTCTAAGGTTCGGCAGATTACCATGGCGAAGATACTGATCCAAGGGCAAATGTTTCTTTAAGACTGGCCAAAGTGGCTTAACATTGCCCTTTTCCTGGGACATAAGGTTTATGTGGCGAACGGGGTGACTAAGATATGTCCAGCTATTCCATTCTACAACCACGCCATCGATATCGGGACTTACAAAGAGATGTGCTGCGGCCTCTTCTTGCGTAATATTAGTGCTTCTTATTGGTACATAGCCATTTGGCTCATCTCTACCGAGAAAGTTGTGTGCCGAGGAATACCTGGCGCCCTTTTCCGTCCAATGCCTTCCATTTTCCATCGCCATACTTGTAAACGGGGAGCATAATTCGCAATATCCACATTGTTGACATTCAAAATCCATAGTCCGACTTGGCTTGTTTCGGTTCACAAACAACAGGGTCAAGGAATGCATTGAAGCGCGCGCATACACGCGAGCAATTCACGTGCATTATCGGGTTAGTTTGGGGCAATTTTGTCACCCTACCCTAGAGTCGCCCTAGATTAATCCCGTGAGCAGGTGGAAGCGCGCACATACACTCACGTGCATTATCGGTGTTTTTTCGGGGCAATTCTGTCACCCTAGAGTGATCACGCGTCGCCCAATTTAGAAAAGTAAAAATTGGCATTATTTAGAAAAGTTAAATTTTTAACCAAAACTTGTTTTATTTAGGAATATCTTTTAGTCGTTATTTACACGAAATTAAAGAATCATCTGACTTGAGCAAAAATGTGAATGAGAAATGGGCACAATTTTGCACGAGTCACTTTTTATGCTCTTCTGTCTGTAAACGGGTCAATTATTATTGGATTATCATAAAAGTGACACCACTCGATGCGTAATGTAAATTTGGTCTAGGTCAAACGAAATGAACATTTTCCATGTCAGCAAAAACTGTATTTCTAGCCTTCGAAACAAATAATTTATTCAAATGAGTTCTATTTGTTATTTGTTTAACAATTTTATATTTGAATGTAATCAACTAATCGAATGAACCCATACGATCACGTAGATATCACAAAATAGTTTCTAACTGGTTCATTTGCGGATAAATCAGCCATTTTCAACAGGTCACTTTTCGAGGTTCTTGGTCCATAAAAGGGTCAATTATTATTCCATTTTCATAAAGAATGCCGTTTACTATTTCATACAAGTAATTTAAGATTTTCATTATGACCAGAAATGAGTTTATTTTTCAAAAACTGTATATTTAGCCTTCAAAGCAGATAATTAATTCCTATTTATGAGTCTGATATGTACTGTTTTTTGGGGTTTTTTTTACAAATTATTTGTACGGGTGTCCGAGAAATAGATGATTTTCTACAAGTCACTTTTCAAGGTTTTGGGTCTATTAAAAGTGGCAATTATAATTCGATTTAAATAAAATTCTGCGTCCATTTTATTTGATGTGTACAATGCGTATGTGGAAGGTATAGTTTTAATATGTTTCTGTCTGTCTTATTGGTGTTATGTAATATACATCATCACCAGACTAGCTGTCGCCTCGCGAGCGAACAGTTAGTTGGTGTTTAGTTGATAGCACCAAGACTTTCGATTGGCTAGATTTACGACATTTCAGCCAATCAAATGTTGGCTTTCATAGCGATAGTTGTGTGTTTGCTAGTTTTTGCATTATTGGTCTTAGGAGTCGCGGTGTCGGAAGCGAATCCAGGGTGTTTTGTAGGTGGGGTTATGGTGAAAGTTTTACCCCAGAGTTGCCCGACAAAAAATCACCTGACTCGCTGGTTCATTCATTTTAAGCGGAGATATCGTGAGGTAAGGACGCGTGGTTTTATAGTTGTGTGTATTTTTGTTAAAATGTACTTGTTATAGCTTTTTCTGTCTTGTTGGTCTCCTGAGTCACGTTGGATCAGTGAGTAAGCCCATTCTGTACAGAAGAGTAGGACGTTGAATCGTTTTATTTGTAGATTTGTAAATGTTTTAATATGTTTCTGTATTATTGGTCTCGGGAGTCGCGATGTTGTGTGGTGCCGAACAGTGGGACGTTAAAAAATGTACTTGTGATACATCTTTTGTGTACGATTCGTCGTAGGAGCCACGTTGGCTCAGTAAGTAAGTCCGGTCCATTATCATATGATTTCGTTTCTCTATTTCAGCAAAATGGACAGTGATGACAATGACAGCAGAGAGGATGAGGCTATGTCGATGGAGGAGTGGATGGAGGCGAGGCTGCAAGGGGTGAGAGATTTTTTGATGGTGAGCCTACAGAAAGTGGTGACGAGCATAGCCTGTCTGGAGCAGCGCGTGAAAGGGGCGGAGGAGAAGGTGGAGAAGACCGAAAGTAAAATGGACGAGTACTCGAGTCAGATGGTGATTGCGAAAAAGAGGAAGAGTTGTGATTTTGAAGAGGCGCCCAGCACGTCGACGCCCAAAGGGGCAGAGCTACTAGAGACGCCGCCACCACCGAAAAAAATGAAAACAGTAGCCAAGATTCCCGTCAGCCTGAGTGACTTAAACCCGGAGATTGCAGACCGGATCCGAAGGTCCAACGTAAAAATGAACCGTGGGGACACGAAGAGCAAGTTAACGTATGCACAGAATGCTTACATCGCCCTATGGTTTAAGGGCAAGACAGAGGATGGCGTCGTCGTCACCGGTAAGTACAAAATTTGTTAAATTATAAAATAAATGTTTTTTTATTGTTAAGATGGAGGGAGCCCGGTTGGTCCAGTGAGTGGTGGGCTGGCTCGCTCATCTCGAGGTCCCTGTTGTCAGCGGCGCATAAGAGGAGGCCTGGCAAGAGGCAGTCGTCCATTCGTTCGGGTGTGCACGTAAAGGATTCCCAGGCCGTTGAAACTCGCCGTAAGAGTAGTCCTTGGCAACATGTCCCATGTCCGCCTCGGTAGACTGGCGGACGAAAAGTTGAAATTCGCTAGGGTATAGGTAGTCCCACGACAGACTGTTTGACGTGCACGTAAAAGATCCTTTGGTAGTACGAATAGTCCGCAGCTAAATGAACCATGTTCGGGTGAGATGAAAAGGCCGTTGGTGTGCACGTAAATGATCCCTTTGCCGTTGCAATTCGCCGTGACAGCAGCCCTTGGCAAAATGTCCCATGTGCGCCAAGGTAGACTGGCGGGCAATGTGCACGTAAAGGGTCCCTTGCTAGTGGTAGTTGGCCGTAAGAGCAGCCCGCGGTAAAATGTCCCCCACCGGTAGACAGTTTGGCGGACGAAAAGCCCATTGGTGTGCACGTAAAGGACCCCTTGGTAGTTGAAATTCGGCGTAAGAGTAACCCGTGGCAAATTGTCCCATGTTCGCCGTGCACGTAAAGGATCCCTTGGCAGTTGCAATTTGCCGCCCGAGTAGTGCGAACCCGACAGTTGGCTGTTTACCCCCACCCCCACCACTTCCTCCACCCCCCACCCCCACCATCTCATTTCAGGCTTCCTTTCGTTTTCAAGTGTTTCACTCCCTAAGAGCTTCTGTTTTTTGTTTCAGGAAAGACGTCCGATGTACTGCTTCTGAGCGCGGACGCGATCCGCGATGGCATCTGGTATGCCGGGTGGCAGCCGGCCGGAATTAAACGTACCCTGGACCACTACCTATGTGAAAAGTTAAAGGGACACAGCAAACGCGAGTCCGAGAGACGACGGGAAAAAGATAGCATGATCGCCGATCTGAGTACGATTTTACAGCAGGGGTTGGAGGAGGGTGGCGAGGAGAGGGAAGGGGAGTGAGAGGGGGTGGATCGGGGTTAGGGTAAAGAGTCGGGGTTAGGGTTAGAATTATTGATAATTATGATTGTTTGGGATTATTTCTATTAAACTGTTTTATTTTCACGCATGCAAGGGTTAGGGAATATTATGATTAGTAATGAGAGTGTATATATTAAGATTGGTTGTTTTTTTTATTATTTCTATTGAACTGTTTTATTTTCACGCATGCAAGGGTTAGGGAATATCATGATAAGTAATAAGAATGTATATATTAAGATTGTTTTTTATTATTTCTTTTGAACTGTTTTATTTTCACGCATGCAAGTCTTGTCAATATTATATGATTAGTAATGAGAGTGTATATATTAAGATTGTTTTGTTTTTTTATTATTTCTATTGAACTGTTTTATTTTCACGCATGCAAGGGTTAGGGAATATTATGATTAGTAATGAGAGTGTATATATTAAGATTGTTGTTTATTATTTCTTTTGAACTGTTTTATTTTCACGCATGCAAGTCTTGTCAATATTATGATTAGTTATAAGAGTGTATATATTTTTTTATTATTTCTTTTGATTTTCACCTATGCAAGTCTTGTCAATATTATGATTAGTGTATAATAAGAGTGTATATATTTTTTTATTATTTCTTTTGTACGTTTTTCACCTATGCAAGTCTTGTTCAATATTATGATTAGTAAGCACTATTTATGCGAGAAGTTAAAGGGACACAGCAAACGCGAGTCCGAGAGAAGACGTGAAAAAGACAGCATTATCGCCGATCTGAGCACGATTTTTCCGCAGGGGTTGGGGGTGGGGTGGGGAGAGGGAAGGGTTAGGGTTAGGGTTAGGGTTAGGGTTATTGATAATTATGATTGTTTGGGATTATTTCTTTTGAACTGTTTTATTTTCACGCATGCAAGTCTTGTCAATATTATGATTAGTAATGAGAGTGTATATATTAAGATTGTTTTTTTTTATTATTTCTTTTGAACTGTTTTATTTTCACGCATGCAAGTCTTGTCAATATTATGATAAGTAATAAGAGTGTATATATTGAGATAGTTTTTTCATTATTTCTTTTGAACTGTTTTATTTTCACGCATGCAAGGGTTAGGGAATATTATGATAAGTAATAAGAGTGTATATATTAAGATTGTTTTTGATTCTCACCAATGTCAGTCTCGTGATTACGGATAAAGGGTAAATTAGGGTGTATATTCATGTGATTGTTGTTGATTATTTATTTTGACTATTTATTTTATTATTAATAATTAAAGGTTGTCGTTGGAAATATCTTCTTTCTTTGTTTTTTTGTGGAAGACCAAGCTATCTGTTGGCGAAGAATCATCCCCTGTTTTCTGAAAATGAATAGTAAGGGATGACAAGTTGGCCAGCAGGCCGTGTAATTTCTTCTAAGGCCCATGTTTGTGAAATTTTGCGACTCAAAAATGCAAAGATCTAGCCAATTTATGTTCTTAAATGATTGATCCCCATAGGAATATATGTCCCCTTGTCCCAAAATAGGTAGGAACCAGAGGAGGGGTCTAGAGGGTAACCATGGCGTCTCAGTGAGTAAGGCGTATGTAAGACGGTGTTAGGGTAAGGTTGGGAAAGTTGATGGTGATTTTGCTAGGGTTGGAGAGCTTGTGGGCGGGGTGGGGCGGGGGCCGGACCAGGGAGAAAGTGTAGTGGCTTACGCGTACAATGTGTTGTCTGGGCTGGTGACAGGGTTCGGGTTAGGGTGAGACAAATGCAGGGTCGGGTTTATCAGGGGCGATGGGATAGGGTTAGGTTAGGGGTAGAATCGGTTATAGTTGGTACCTGGCTAGGGTATTTTCTCTTCCGGAACACAAAGCTCCCTGGAGACGAGACCTCGCCCTTTAAAAAAAGAAAGAAAGCGTGTCGGAAAACAGTCGAATGAACCACGACTAGCTTGGAATAAGTACTTGTTATAACGGCAGACATGGAATAGGGAAAAGCAAAGCGACTGACCTCATCCGTGGTGAATAGGGTTGGTCTAAACGGATCCTCCTCCTCCTCCTGGCTAGCATCGTCGTCACCCCGCTCCTCGTCATCTGCCTCTATCTAATACAATATAATGATTTCATTTATTGAATTGGTTTATTTGGTTTAATTTATCTGATCTATTTAACGTATTTGATTAATTGGCAATGTCCTCACAATCAATTTTTTGGATTGCTCCTCAGATTTCGCATTTATTTTAAATATGAAATTGATTTTATTTGCAAAGTCTCACCTGCTCACTCGACAAATGAGGGAAATCATCATCATCCTCGTCAGCCCCATTATCATTATCGCCAGGAAACGGCACATTGCGAGCATAGGGCATCTAAAAGGAAAAATAATCCCGTACACTAAGCCAAAATAATGATTACAAATCCACTAAATAAATATTCCGATTGTTAACTAGGGGCGTGGAAGTTGAATCAGGCTTTATGCTTACCTGTAGTAAAGCATCGCTGTTTCCGGCTTTAAACATCAATTCCATTTCGATCTCTGTCATGGCATCCTCTACCAAGGAGTCAAGGATACCACGACAGAGAAAAAATGCATAATTAGCAGACATCACCAACAAGTGCAGCCTATCAGTAGAGCAGCGACACCTACAAAGGGCACCTGTCAATGAATAATTCGTTTTAATTGGGGTGGGGAGAGGGCAACAGGGTTACCCCAAGATCGCCCCGCCGTCGCCAGGTCTGATATGTCAAGAAATAGAGCACATAAGCGGTAGTCACCCTAACACGAAGTTTTGTTAGGTAGGATTTTTAATCGAAAATACTACTACGATGGAAGACAGCGCCGGGTTTTGTTCAAGTTATTCTTGATTATAAATAAGTAAATTATCGATTCTCATACTTTTCCACGTTACAATAGATTAAAGATCATTCTTTGATTTAAAATGGGAGTACTTGAATTAAACAGTCCCTATCAACGAACAACGAGTTTCTTTTTCAAACGAGAATAATTGTTAATTATTATTACTTTAATCCGTTAACTGTGTAGTTTATAAAACAGTAGTCTGAATCCATATTAAAACGAGTTGTCTCCCTTCAAGAGGGATAATTATATTTTGTTCCTGGTAAATCTGAGAATCATTATTTTTTTAAACCAGCTATAATGATGGTCGAATAAAGATTATGTTGAGTGTTTCTAAATAACATTTTGCTAGGAAACAGAGAAACTGCATGTTATGACTGCACACTTTAGCTTGTAATGTCAGTGTTATGGAAGAACAAGGGATGGGTCAGGGTTGGGTTAGGGTTAGGGCAACAGGTTTACCCGAAGATCGCCCCGCCGTCGCCAGCTCTGATATGTTCACCCTAACACAAAGTTTTGTTAGGTAGGAGTTTTAATCGAAAATACTACTACGATGGAAGATAGCGCCAGGGTTTTGTCCACGTTATTCTTGATAATAAATAAGTAAAGGGTTAGGGTTAGGGTTAGGGTTAGGGTTAGGGTTAGGGTTAGGGTTAGGGTTAGGGTTAGGGTTAGGGTTATTGTTAGGGTTAGGGTTAGGGTTAGGGTTAGGGTTAGGGTTAGGGTTAGGGGTTAGGGTTAGGGTTAGGGTTAGGGTTGGGTTAGGGTTGGGTTAGGGTTAGGGTTAGGGTAGGACTTTTAGGCGAAATGCAACTCGAGATATGCAACTTTCTGGCCATTTTGTAAACAAACAAGGTTTTGATCGGTTCAAGTCCATTCACGCGAAACTTGGATCGAAGACAACATCCTTTATATTTTTAACTTGTTATTGATTTATTACCTGTATTTATTTCTTTTTATATCGGTGTTCATTAGCATATAATAATATACCAAAATACCATGCAGCACTCTATCTTAATCATGATAAGGAATAATTGTAGGCTAATCATTATGATTAATCCCATTTCACACTACAAGTTGAATTATTATTATCAATTATAGGTTAAATCAAATGCAGCAGGAATAATCACATTTCACAATAATTGAAATAATCCTGTCACACTACACATCGAAGTAATTAAATCTGTATTCCGGCAGTCGTAAGTTGGTTCACGTCAGTGGAGTTTTTCCTGAAAATATCGAAAAAATAAAACTAAAAATATTGAGTTCGAGTAGTTTACGTCGTTTCGTATTATTCCCTAGTTTCGTATTATTCCGTTGCGAAAAGTCGAAACACCGCGTTTGCCGTAGATTGTCGGTGTTACACCTAGAGTGCCTCGATGTTTCCCCTGTATGACATCTGGTATCCCCCTGTAAAACTAGGGCCGGATACAGGGTGTTTCACCTTGCGATTTTGATTTCATATTTTAGTTTAATTTCAGATTATGTACTGAGATGCTAACATTGATGTTAATGTTTCGATCTTAAATGAAAAATGAAAGACGCACGCCTAATTGACACCTATTTGTTTTAGACATGCCTATTTCCAAAGAATATATTTTATGCGTACATTTTATATAGCATACATCCTTAATTTCCCTTGCTGTTTGGATTCCTATTCGAATAAAGTTAATTTTAGTGTTTCCCTTCGTGAAAATGTCCGTTTAATAATAGGAAATGGCAAAGAGAGAGACATCGACCTCTGATTGAAGTATAGGCCTACCCTATAAGCTTGCCCTTATTAGGCCGCAAAATGTGAAATGTTGGTATCCGTGTTAACCTGGGTTCATCGTAGGTTAACCTTGTTTTTATACCTAGGTATACCTAGAGCTCCCCCTAGTAAGGTTGGTTCACCCTAGGTTGACACAAGTTCCTCCTCTCCCCGTCGCTCTTTTCCACATATTAGGATCTACAAACGACTCTCAAAGTCTACTTACAACTAATGGAGCCATGGCTAACCCTAACCCTAACCCTAACCCTATCCCTATCCCTACACTATCTCACTACAAATAACTGGGGTTTTCGCATTCCCCATGGGTATATGTTGTTTTGAAAAGCGAACGGCGATAGCCGTGAAGCTCTACCTTATTTACAAGCAATGAATCCGAAGTAAATGTTGAAAATTAATATCCCTGTTCAATATCAATGCGAAAGATGTTGTAGTGAGCAATGTGTGCAAATTTTTTATGGCTTTACTAACTACGGCTTGCAATGTCGATGTTTGTGTCCTGTCCGTGATCGCGTGGCAGTCGTCCTTTATCGGAGAATATGTCTTGGAACTCGATATAATTCGTGTGGCAGTGTTATAGGGTTAGGGACTCGACCGACGTCCCTTTCCAGTTTTACTCCAAGTCTCCCCAAGTATGATGGTTAGAGAATGAAGAAGATAACCCGAAGTCTCCCTTTCCCCTTATTCTAACCCAGTGATGTGCCTCTTCTCCACAAGTCGCCCTTTCCCCTTAGTCTCCCCAGTGTTTGGGTAGGGTAGGACTTTTAGGCGAAATGCAACTCGAGATATGCAACTTTCTGGCCATTTTGTAAACAAACAAGGTTTTGATCGGTTCAAGTCCATTCACGCGAAACTTGGATCGAAGACAACATCCTTTATATTTTTAACTTGTTATTGATTTATTACCTGTATTTATTTCTTTTTATATCGGTGTTCATTAGCATATAATAATATACCAAAATACCATGCAGCACTCTATCTTAATCATGATAAGGAATAATTGTAGGCTAATCATTATGATTAATCCCATTTCACACTACAAGTTGAATTATTATTATCAATTATAGGTTAAATCAAATGCAGCAGGAATAATCACATTTCACAATAATTGAAATAATCCTGTCACACTACACATCGAAGTAATTAAATCTGTATTCCGGCAGTCGTAAGTTGGTTCACGTCAGTGGAGTTTTTCCTGAAAATATCGAAAAAATAAAACTAAAAATATTGAGTTCGAGTAGTTTACGTCGTTTCGTATTATTCCCTAGTTTCGTATTATTCCGTTGCGAAAAGTCGAAACACCGCGTTTGCCGTAGATTGTCGGTGTTACACCTAGAGTGCCTCGATGTTTCCCCTGTATGACATCTGGTATCCCCCTGTAAAACTAGGGCCGGATACAGGGTGTTTCACCTTGCGATTTTGATTTCATATTTTAGTTTAATTTCAGATTATGTACTGAGATGCTAACATTGATGTTAATGTTTCGATCTTAAATGAAAAATGAAACACGCACGCCTAATTGACACCTATTTGTTTTAGACATGCCTATTTCCAAAGAATATATTTTATGCGTACATTTTATATAGCATACATCCTTAATTTCCCTTGCTGTTTGGATTCCTATTCGAATAAAGTTAATTTTAGTGTTTCCCTTCGTGAAAATGTCCGTTTAATAATAGGAAATGGCAAAGAGAGAGACATCGACCTCTGATTGAAGTATAGGCCTACCCTATAAGCTTGCCCTTATTAGGCCGCAAAATGTGAAATGTTGGTATCCGTGTTAACCTGGGTTCATCGTAGGTTAACCTTGTTTTTATACCTAGGTATACCTAGAGCTCCCCCTAGTAAGGTTGGTTCACCCTAGGTTGACACAAGTTCCTCCTCTCCCCGTCGCTCTTTTCCACATATTAGGATCTACAAACGACTCTCAAAGTCTACTTACAACTAATGGAGCCATGGCTAACCCTAACCCTAACCCTAACCCTATCCCTATCCCTACACTATCTCACTACAAATAACTGGGTTTTTCGCATTCCCCATGGGTATATGTTGTTTTGAAAAGCGAACGGCGATAGCCGTGAAGCTCTACCTTATTTACAAGCAATGAATCCGAAGTAAATGTTGAAAATTAATACCCCTGTTCAATATCAATGCGAAAGATGTTGTAGTGAGCAATGTGTGCAAATTTTTTATGGCTTTACTAACTACGGCTTGCAATGTCGATGTTTGTGTCCTGTCCGTGATCGCGTGGCAGTCGTCCTTTATCGGAGAATATGTCTTGGAACTCGATATAATTCGTGTGGCAGTGTTATAGGGTTAGGGACTCGACCGACGTCCCTTTCCAGTTTTACTCCAAGTCTCCCCAAGTATGATGGTTAGAGAATGAAGAAGATAACCCGAAGTCTCCCTTTCCCCTTATTCTAACCCAGTGATGTGCCTCTTCTCCACAAGTCGCCCTTTCCCCTTAGTCTCCCCAGTGTTTGGGTAGGGTAGGACTTTTAGGCGAAATGCAACTCGAGATATGCAACTTTCTGGCCATTTTGTAAACAAACAAGGTTTTGATCGGTTCAAGTCCATTCACGCGAAACTTGGATCGAAGACAACATCCTTTATATTTTTAACTTGTTATTGATTTATTACCTGTATTTATTTCTTTTTATATCGGTGTTCATTAGCATATAATAATATACCAAAATACCATGCAGCACTCTATCTTAATCATGATAAGGAATAATTGTAGGCTAATCATTATGATTAATCCCATTTCACACTACAAGTTGAATTATTATTATCAATTATAGGTTAAATCAAATGCAGCAGGAATAATCACATTTCACAATAATTGAAATAATCCTGTCACACTACACATCGAAGTAATTAAATCTGTATTCCGGCAGTCGTAAGTTGGTTCACGTCAGTGGAGTTTTTCCTGAAAATATCGAAAAAATAAAACTAAAAATATTGAGTTCGAGTAGTTTACGTCGTTTCGTATTATTCCCTAGTTTCGTATTATTCCGTTGCGAAAAGTCGAAACACCGCGTTTGCCGTAGATTGTCGGTGTTACACCTAGAGTGCCTC
This sequence comes from Patella pellucida, assembly GCA_917208275.1. Taxonomy (NCBI): domain Eukaryota; kingdom Metazoa; phylum Mollusca; class Gastropoda; family Patellidae; genus Patella; species Patella pellucida. Next base: position 286,914 of record OU795041.1, read on the forward strand.
GATGTTTCCCCTGTATGACATCTGGTATCCCCCTGTAAAACTAGGGCCGGATACAGGGTGTTTCACCTTGCGATTTTGATTTCATATTTTAGTTTAATTTCAGATTATGTACTGAGATGCTAACATTGATGTTAATGTTTCGATCTTAAATGAAAAATGAAAGACGCACGCCTAATTGACACCTATTTGTTTTAGACATGCCTATTTCCAAAGAATATATTTTATGCGTACATTTTATATAGCATACATCCTTAATTTCCCTTGCTGTTTGGATTCCTATTCGAATAAAGTTAATTTTAGTGTTTCCCTTCGTGAAAATGTCCGTTTAATAATAGGAAATGGCAAAGAGAGAGACATCGACCTCTGATTGAAGTATAGGCCTACCCTATAAGCTTGCCCTTATTAGGCCGCAAAATGTGAAATGTTGGTATCCGTGTTAACCTGGGTTCATCGTAGGTTAACCTTGTTTTTATACCTAGGTATACCTAGAGCTCCCCCTAGTAAGGTTGGTTCACCCTAGGTTGACACAAGTTCCTCCTCTCCCCGTCGCTCTTTTCCACATATTAGGATCTACAAACGACTCTCAAAGTCTACTTACAACTAATGGAGCCATGGCTAACCCTAACCCTAACCCTAACCCTATCCCTATCCCTACACTATCTCACTACAAATAACTGGGTTTTTCGCATTCCCCATGGGTATATGTTGTTTTGAAAAGCGAACGGCGATAGCCGTGAAGCTCTACCTTATTTACAAGCAATGAATCCGAAGTAAATGTTGAAAATTAATATCCCTGTTCAATATCAATGCGAAAGATGTTGTAGTGAGCAATGTGTGCAAATTTTTTATGGCTTTACTAACTACGGCTTGCAATGTCGATGTTTGTGTCCTGTCCGTGATCGCGTGGCAGTCGTCCTTTATCGGAGAATATGTCTTGGAACTCGATATAATTCGTGTGGCAGTGTTATAGGGTTAGGGACTCGACCGACGTCCCTTTCCAGTTTTACTCCAAGTCTCCCCAAGTATGATGGTTAGAGAATGAAGAAGATAACCCGAAGTCTCCCTTTCCCCTTATTCTAACCCAGTGATGTGCCTCTTCTCCACAAGTCGCCCTTTCCCCTTAGTCTCCCCAGTGTTTGGGTAGGGTAGGACTTTTAGGCGAAATGCAACTCGAGATATGCAACTTTCTGGCCATTTTGTAAACAAACAAGGTTTTGATCGGTTCAAGTCCATTCACGCGAAACTTGGATCGAAGACAACATCCTTTATATTTTTAACTTGTTATTGATTTATTACCTGTATTTATTTCTTTTTATATCGGTGTTCATTAGCATATAATAATATACCAAAATACCATGCAGCACTCTATCTTAATCATGATAAGGAATAATTGTAGGCTAATCATTATGATTAATCCCATTTCACACTACAAGTTGAATTATTATTATCAATTATAGGTTAAATCAAATGCAGCAGGAATAATCACATTTCACAATAATTGAAATAATCCTGTCACACTACACATCGAAGTAATTAAATCTGTATTCCGGCAGTCGTAAGTTGGTTCACGTCAGTGGAGTTTTTCCTGAAAATATCGAAAAAATAAAACTAAAAATATTGAGTTCGAGTAGTTTACGTCGTTTCGTATTATTCCCTAGTTTCGTATTATTCCGTTGCGAAAAGTCGAAACACCGCGTTTGCCGTAGATTGTCGGTGTTACACCTAGAGTGCCTCGATGTTTCCCCTGTATGACATCTGGTATCCCCCTGTAAAACTAGGGCCGGATACAGGGTGTTTCACCTTGCGATTTTGATTTCATATTTTAGTTTAATTTCAGATTATGTACTGAGATGCTAACATTGATGTTAATGTTTCGATCTTAAATGAAAAATGAAAGACGCACGCCTAATTGACACCTATTTGTTTTAGACATGCCTATTTCCAAAGAATATATTTTATGCGTACATTTTATATAGCATACATCCTTAATTTCCCTTGCTGTTTGGATTCCTATTCGAATAAAGTTAATTTTAGTGTTTCCCTTCGTGAAAATGTCCGTTTAATAATAGGAAATGGCAAAGAGAGAGACATCGACCTCTGATTGAAGTATAGGCCTACCCTATAAGCTTGCCCTTATTAGGCCGCAAAATGTGAAATGTTGGTATCCGTGTTAACCTGGGTTCATCGTAGGTTAACCTTGTTTTTATACCTAGGTATACCTAGAGCTCCCCCTAGTAAGGTTGGTTCACCCTAGGTTGACACAAGTTCCTCCTCTCCCCGTCGCTCTTTTCCACATATTAGGATCTACAAACGACTCTCAAAGTCTACTTACAACTAATGGAGCCATGGCTAACCCTAACCCTAACCCTAACCCTATCCCTATCCCTACACTATCTCACTACAAATAACTGGGTTTTTCGCATTCCCCATGGGTATATGTTGTTTTGAAAAGCGAACGGCGATAGCCGTGAAGCTCTACCTTATTTACAAGCAATGAATCCGAAGTAAATGTTGAAAATTAATATCCCTGTTCAATATCAATGCGAAAGATGTTGTAGTGAGCAATGTGTGCAAATTTTTTATGGCTTTACTAACTACGGCTTGCAATGTCGATGTTTGTGTCCTGTCCGTGATCGCGTGGCAGTCGTCCTTTATCGGAGAATATGTCTTGGAACTCGATATAATTCGTGTGGCAGTGTTATAGGGTTAGGGACTCGACCGACGTCCCTTTCCAGTTTTACTCCAAGTCTCCCCAAGTATGATGGTTAGAGAATGAAGAAGATAACCCGAAGTCTCCCTTTCCCCTTATTCTAACCCAGTGATGTGCCTCTTCTCCACAAGTCGCCCTTTCCCCTTAGTCTCCCCAGTGTTTGGGTAGGGTAGGACTTTTAGGCGAAATGCAACTCGAGATATGCAACTTTCTGGCCATTTTGTAAACAAACAAGGTTTTGATCGGTTCAAGTCCATTCACGCGAAACTTGGATCGAAGACAACATCCTTTATATTTTTAACTTGTTATTGATTTATTACCTGTATTTATTTCTTTTTATATCGGTGTTCATTAGCATATAATAATATACCAAAATACCATGCAGCACTCTATCTTAATCATGATAAGGAATAATTGTAGGCTAATCATTATGATTAATCCCATTTCACACTACAAGTTGAATTATTATTATCAATTATAGGTTAAATCAAATGCAGCAGGAATAATCACATTTCACAATAATTGAAATAATCCTGTCACACTACACATCGAAGTAATTAAATCTGTATTCCGGCAGTCGTAAGTTGGTTCACGTCAGTGGAGTTTTTCCTGAAAATATCGAAAAAATAAAACTAAAAATATTGAGTTCGAGTAGTTTACGTCGTTTCGTATTATTCCCTAGTTTCGTATTATTCCGTTGCGAAAAGTCGAAACACCGCGTTTGCCGTAGATTGTCGGTGTTACACCTAGAGTGCCTCGATGTTTCCCCTGTATGACATCTGGTATCCCCCTGTAAAACTAGGGCCGGATACAGGGTGTTTCACCTTGCGATTTTGATTTCATATTTTAGTTTAATTTCAGATTATGTACTGAGATGCTAACATTGATGTTAATGTTTCGATCTTAAATGAAAGACGCACGCCTAATTGACACCTATTTGTTTTAGACATGCCTATTTCCAAAGAATATATTTTATGCGTACATTTTATATAGCATACATCCTTAATTTCCCTTGCTGTTTGGATTCCTATTCGAATAAAGTTAATTTTAGTGTTTCCCTTCGTGAAAATGTCCGTTTAATAATAGGAAATGGCAAAGAGAGAGACATCGACCTCTGATTGAAGTATAGGCCTACCCTATAAGCTTGCCCTTATTAGGCCGCAAAATGTGAAATGTTGGTATCCGTGTTAACCTGGGTTCATCGTAGGTTAACCTTGTTTTTATACCTAGGTATACCTAGAGCTCCCCCTAGTAAGGTTGGTTCACCCTAGGTTGACACAAGTTCCTCCTCTCCCCGTCGCTCTTTTCCACATATTAGGATCTACAAACGACTCTCAAAGTCTACTTACAACTAATGGAGCCATGGCTAACCCTAACCCTAACCCTAACCCTATCCCTATCCCTACACTATCTCACTACAAATAACTGGGTTTTTCGCATTCCCCATGGGTATATGTTGTTTTGAAAAGCGAACGGCGATAGCCGTGAAGCTCTACCTTATTTACAAGCAATGAATCCGAAGTAAATGTTGAAAATTAATATCCCTGTTCAATATCAATGCGAAAGATGTTGTAGTGAGCAATGTGTGCAAATTTTTTATGGCTTTACTAACTACGGCTTGCAATGTCGATGTTTGTGTCCTGTCCGTGATCGCGTGGCAGTCGTCCTTTATCGGAGAATATGTCTTGGAACTCGATATAATTCGTGTGGCAGTGTTATAGGGTTAGGGACTCGACCGACGTCCCTTTCCAGTTTTACTCCAAGTCTCCCCAAGTATGATGGTTAGAGAATGAAGAAGATAACCCGAAGTCTCCCTTTCCCCTTATTCTAACCCAGTGATGTGCCTCTTCTCCACAAGTCGCCCTTTCCCCTTAGTCTCCCCAGTGTTTGGGTAGGGTAGGACTTTTAGGCGAAATGCAACTCGAGATATGCAACTTTCTGGCCATTTTGTAAACAAACAAGGTTTTGATCGGTTCAAGTCCATTCACGCGAAACTTGGATCGAAGACAACATCCTTTATATTTTTAACTTGTTATTGATTTATTACCTGTATTTATTTCTTTTTATATCGGTGTTCATTAGCATATAATAATATACCAAAATACCATGCAGCACTCTATCTTAATCATGATAAGGAATAATTGTAGGCTAATCATTATGATTAATCCCATTTCACACTACAAGTTGAATTATTATTATCAATTATAGGTTAAATCAAATGCAGCAGGAATAATCACATTTCACAATAATTGAAATAATCCTGTCACACTACACATCGAAGTAATTAAATCTGTATTCCGGCAGTCGTAAGTTGGTTCACGTCAGTGGAGTTTTTCCTGAAAATATCGAAAAAATAAAACTAAAAATATTGAGTTCGAGTAGTTTACGTCGTTTCGTATTATTCCCTAGTTTCGTATTATTCCGTTGCGAAAAGTCGAAACACCGCGTTTGCCGTAGATTGTCGGTGTTACACCTAGAGTGCCTCGATGTTTCCCCTGTATGACATCTGGTATCCCCCTGTAAAACTAGGGCCGGATACAGGGTGTTTCACCTTGCGATTTTGATTTCATATTTTAGTTTAATTTCAGATTATGTACTGAGATGCTAACATTGATGTTAATGTTTCGATCTTAAATGAAAAATGAAACACGCACGCCTAATTGACACCTATTTGTTTTAGACATGCCTATTTCCAAAGAATATATTTTATGCGTACATTTTATATAGCATACATCCTTAATTTCCCTTGCTGTTTGGATTCCTATTCGAATAAAGTTAATTTTAGTGTTTCCCTTCGTGAAAATGTCCGTTTAATAATAGGAAATGGCAAAGAGAGAGACATCGACCTCTGATTGAAGTATAGGCCTACCCTATAAGCTTGCCCTTATTAGGCCGCAAAATGTGAAATGTTGGTATCCGTGTTAACCTGGGTTCATCGTAGGTTAACCTTGTTTTTATACCTAGGTATACCTAGAGCTCCCCCTAGTAAGGTTGGTTCACCCTAGGTTGACACAAGTTCCTCCTCTCCCCGTCGCTCTTTTCCACATATTAGGATCTACAAACGACTCTCAAAGTCTACTTACAACTAATGGAGCCATGGCTAACCCTAACCCTAACCCTAACCCTATCCCTATCCCTACACTATCTCACTACAAATAACTGGGTTTTTCGCATTCCCCATGGGTATATGTTGTTTTGAAAAGCGAACGGCGATAGCCGTGAAGCTCTACCTTATTTACAAGCAATGAATCCGAAGTAAATGTTGAAAATTAATATCCCTGTTCAATATCAATGCGAAAGATGTTGTAGTGAGCAATGTGTGCAAATTTTTTATGGCTTTACTAACTACGGCTTGCAATGTCGATGTTTGTGTCCTGTCCGTGATCGCGTGGCAGTCGTCCTTTATCGGAGAATATGTCTTGGAACTCGATATAATTCGTGTGGCAGTGTTATAGGGTTAGGGACTCGACCGACGTCCCTTTCCAGTTTTACTCCAAGTCTCCCCAAGTATGATGGTTAGAGAATGAAGAAGATAACCCGAATTCTCCCTTTCCCCTTATTCTAACCCAGTGATGTGCCTCTTCTCCACAAGTCGCCCTTTCCCCTTAGTCTCCCCAGTGTTTGGGTAGGGTAGGACTTTTAGGCGAAATGCAACTCGAGATATGCAACTTTCTGGCCATTTTGTAAACAAACAAGGTTTTGATCGGTTCAAGTCCATTCACGCGAAACTTGGATCGAAGACAACATCCTTTATATTTTTAACTTGTTATTGATTTATTACCTGTATTTATTTCTTTTTATATCGGTGTTCATTAGCATATAATAATATACCAAAATACCATGCAGCACTCTATCTTAATCATGATAAGGAATAATTGTAGGCTAATCATTATGATTAATCCCATTTCACACTACAAGTTGAATTATTATTATCAATTATAGGTTAAATCAAATGCAGCAGGAATAATCACATTTCACAATAATTGAAATAATCCTGTCACACTACACATCGAAGTAATTAAATCTGTATTCCGGCAGTCGTAAGTTGGTTCACGTCAGTGGAGTTTTTCCTGAAAATATCGAAAAAATAAAACTAAAAATATTGAGTTCGAGTAGTTTACGTCGTTTCGTATTATTCCCTAGTTTCGTATTATTCCGTTGCGAAAAGTCGAAACACCGCGTTTGCCGTAGATTGTCGGTGTTACACCTAGAGTGCCTCGATGTTTCCCCTGTATGACATCTGGTATCCCCCTGTAAAACTAGGGCCGGATACAGGGTGTTTCACCTTGCGATTTTGATTTCATATTTTAGTTTAATTTCAGATTATGTACTGAGATGCTAACATTGATGTTAATGTTTCGATCTTAAATGAAAGACGCACGCCTAATTGACACCTATTTGTTTTAGACATGCCTATTTCCAAAGAATATATTTTATGCGTACATTTTATATAGCATACATCCTTAATTTCCCTTGCTGTTTGGATTCCTATTCGAATAAAGTTAATTTTAGTGTTTCCCTTCGTGAAAATGTCCGTTTAATAATAGGAAATGGCAAAGAGAGAGACATCGACCTCTGATTGAAGTATAGGCCTACCCTATAAGCTTGCCCTTATTAGGCCGCAAAATGTGAAATGTTGGTATCCGTGTTAACCTGGGTTCATCGTAGGTTAACCTTGTTTTTATACCTAGGTATACCTAGAGCTCCCCCTAGTAAGGTTGGTTCACCCTAGGTTGACACAAGTTCCTCCTCTCCCCGTCGCTCTTTTCCACATATTAGGATCTACAAACGACTCTCAAAGTCTACTTACAACTAATGGAGCCATGGCTAACCCTAACCCTAACCCTAACCCTATCCCTATCCCTACACTATCTCACTACAAATAACTGGGTTTTTCGCATTCCCCATGGGTATATGTTGTTTTGAAAAGCGAACGGCGATAGCCGTGAAGCTCTACCTTATTTACAAGCAATGAATCCGAAGTAAATGTTGAAAATTAATATCCCTGTTCAATATCAATGCGAAAGATGTTGTAGTGAGCAATGTGTGCAAATTTTTTATGGCTTTACTAACTACGGCTTGCAATGTCGATGTTTGTGTCCTGTCCGTGATCGCGTGGCAGTCGTCCTTTATCGGAGAATATGTCTTGGAACTCGATATAATTCGTGTGGCAGTGTTATAGGGTTAGGGACTCGACCGACGTCCCTTTCCAGTTTTACTCCAAGTCTCCCCAAGTATGATGGTTAGAGAATGAAGAAGATAACCCGAAGTCTCCCTTTCCCCTTATTCTAACCCAGTGATGTGCCTCTTCTCCACAAGTCGCCCTTTCCCCTTAGTCTCCCCAGTGTTTGGGTAGGGTAGGACTTTTAGGCGAAATGCAACTCGAGATATGCAACTTTCTGGCCATTTTGTAAACAAACAAGGTTTTGATCGGTTCAAGTCCATTCACGCGAAACTTGGATCGAAGACAACATCCTTTATATTTTTAACTTGTTATTGATTTATTACCTGTATTTATTTCTTTTTATATCGGTGTTCATTAGCATATAATAATATACCAAAATACCATGCAGCACTCTATCTTAATCATGATAAGGAATAATTGTAGGCTAATCATTATGATTAATCCCATTTCACACTACAAGTTGAATTATTATTATCAATTATAGGTTAAATCAAATGCAGCAGGAATAATCACATTTCACAATAATTGAAATAATCCTGTCACACTACACATCGAAGTAATTAAATCTGTATTCCGGCAGTCGTAAGTTGGTTCACGTCAGTGGAGTTTTTCCTGAAAATATCGAAAAAATAAAACTAAAAATATTGAGTTCGAGTAGTTTACGTCGTTTCGTATTATTCCCTAGTTTCGTATTATTCCGTTGCGAAAAGTCGAAACACCGCGTTTGCCGTAGATTGTCGGTGTTACACCTAGAGTGCCTCGATGTTTCCCCTGTATGACATCTGGTATCCCCCTGTAAAACTAGGGCCGGATACAGGGTGTTTCACCTTGCGATTTTGATTTCATATTTTAGTTTAATTTCAGATTATGTACTGAGATGCTAACATTGATGTTAATGTTTCGATCTTAAATGAAAGACGCACGCCTAATTGACACCTATTTGTTTTAGACATGCCTATTTCCAAAGAATATATTTTATGCGTACATTTTATATAGCATACATCCTTAATTTCCCTTGCTGTTTGGATTCCTATTCGAATAAAGTTAATTTTAGTGTTTCCCTTCGTGAAAATGTCCGTTTAATAATAGGAAATGGCAAAGAGAGAGACATCGACCTCTGATTGAAGTATAGGCCTACCCTATAAGCTTGCCCTTATTAGGCCGCAAAATGTGAAATGTTGGTATCCGTGTTAACCTGGGTTCATCGTAGGTTAACCTTGTTTTTATACCTAGGTATACCTAGAGCTCCCCCTAGTAAGGTTGGTTCACCCTAGGTTGACACAAGTTCCTCCTCTCCCCGTCGCTCTTTTCCACATATTAGGATCTACAAACGACTCTCAAAGTCTACTTACAACTAATGGAGCCATGGCTAACCCTAACCCTAACCCTAACCCTAACCCTATCCCTATCCCTACACTATCTCACTACAAATAACTGGGTTTTTCGCATTCCCCATGGGTATATGTTGTTTTGAAAAGCGAACGGCGATAGCCGTGAAGCTCTACCTTATTTACAAGCAATGAATCCGAAGTAAATGTTGAAAATTAATATCCCTGTTCAATATCAATGCGAAAGATGTTGTAGTGAGCAATGTGTGCAAATTTTTTATGGCTTTACTAACTACGGCTTGCAATGTCGATGTTTGTGTCCTGTCCGTGATCGCGTGGCAGTCGTCCTTTATCGGAGAATATGTCTTGGAACTCGATATAATTCGTGTGGCAGTGTTATAGGGTTAGGGACTCGACCGACGTCCCTTTCCAGTTTTACTCCAAGTCTCCCCAAGTATGATGGTTAGAGAATGAAGAAGATAACCCGAAGTCTCCCTTTCCCCTTATTCTAACCCAGTGATGTGCCTCTTCTCCACAAGTCGCCCTTTCCCCTTAGTCTCCCCAGTGTTTGGGTAGGGTAGGACTTTTAGGCGAAATGCAACTCGAGATATGCAACTTTCTGGCCATTTTGTAAACAAACAAGGTTTTGATCGGTTCAAGTCCATTCACGCGAAACTTGGATCGAAGACAACATCCTTTATATTTTTAACTTGTTATTGATTTATTACCTGTATTTATTTCTTTTTATATCGGTGTTCATTAGCATATAATAATATACCAAAATACCATGCAGCACTCTATCTTAATCATGATAAGGAATAATTGTAGGCTAATCATTATGATTAATCCCATTTCACACTACAAGTTGAATTATTATTATCAATTATAGGTTAAATCAAATGCAGCAGGAATAATCACATTTCACAATAATTGAAATAATCCTGTCACACTACACATCGAAGTAATTAAATCTGTATTCCGGCAGTCGTAAGTTGGTTCACGTCAGTGGAGTTTTTCCTGAAAATATCGAAAAAATAAAACTAAAAATATTGAGTTCGAGTAGTTTACGTCGTTTCGTATTATTCCCTAGTTTCGTATTATTCCGTTGCGAAAAGTCGAAACACCGCGTTTGCCGTAGATTGTCGGTGTTACACCTAGAGTGCCTCGATGTTTCCCCTGTATGACATCTGGTATCCCCCTGTAAAACTAGGGCCGGATACAGGGTGTTTCACCTTGCGATTTTGATTTCATATTTTAGTTTAATTTCAGATTATGTACTGAGATGCTAACATTGATGTTAATGTTTCGATCTTAAATGAAAGACGCACGCCTAATTGACACCTATTTGTTTTAGACATGCCTATTTCCAAAGAATATATTTTATGCGTACATTTTATATAGCATACATCCTTAATTTCCCTTGCTGTTTGGATTCCTATTCGAATAAAGTTAATTTTAGTGTTTCCCTTCGTGAAAATGTCCGTTTAATAATAGGAAATGGCAAAGAGAGAGACATCGACCTCTGATTGAAGTATAGGCCTACCCTATAAGCTTGCCCTTATTAGGCCGCAAAATGTGAAATGTTGGTATCCGTGTTAACCTGGGTTCATCGTAGGTTAACCTTGTTTTTATACCTAGGTATACCTAGAGCTCCCCCTAGTAAGGTTGGTTCACCCTAGGTTGACACAAGTTCCTCCTCTCCCCGTCGCTCTTTTCCACATATTAGGATCTACAAACGACTCTCAAAGTCTACTTACAACTAATGGAGCCATGGCTAACCCTAACCCTAACCCTAACCCTATCCCTATCCCTACACTATCTCACTACAAATAACTGGGTTTTTCGCATTCCCCATGGGTATATGTTGTTTTGAAAAGCGAACGGCGATAGCCGTGAAGCTCTACCTTATTTACAAGCAATGAATCCGAAGTAAA
>OU795041.1:298270-395339 GCA_917208275.1 Patella pellucida
CTACCTCCAACTTTTCCCCAAATTTTCGTTGGGCTGAATGCTTTTCACTATAGACAGAGGAACAAATGACCATGTCTTTGCACTAAAATTTGTATGACGTTGACCACCAAAATCTTGAGATACACCAAGTTGAAGAAGTATACCCAAAACATGTACCTAGTTGCCGTACATATCACCGTAGCCAACCTGATAACTCAGTTATCCTTCCGCCTTAAAATCCGGAATATTTACCAAAACCTGGCAGAAAATATTAATTCAAACCCTCTTCTTCCATTCTAGACTACAAAATCATCAAAAATGTCCATGCAAAGGGGGAGAAAAGAGAAGGAGAGAGAATTGCTATAAATAGACGAACTACAATTTGTGGGTACCGAGAGTGTGAAATTTAATGGTGGTCTGCCTCCATACAGGACCAAGTCGTGTCAATAACAGTGAAGTTAGCACTCCGATTCAAAACATTTCTTCACCAGAACATGACCCAATTCCCCAAGATAATAATTCGTCAAATGATCGAGCGTCATCGAATAGTCAACAATTTGTTAATAGCGCATCAACGTTTAATAATGCTCAGCAGATTGATAAGGACATGTATCATCATTTACAGAGAGTCACAGTGCCTAGATTCTCGGGTGATAAAAAACTTTATCAGATTTTTAAAGATGCGTTTTTTGAATGTATAGATAAAACAACATGCAGTCCAGCATATAAAATGCTACAACTTCGCCAATGTTTAGAAGGCTATGCACTTAACACTATTGAAGGGTTTCCAGCGTCAGGGGTAGGGTATGAAGCAGCCAAGAAACGCCTTGAAGACAAATTCGGAGGTGAGCGTCGTGGTATTCTTATGCATTTAGATACAATCCGGCAAATGAAACCCGTTAGTCCCGATTTAAAAAGTATAGAAGAGTTCGCGGATAAATTAGAATTAGCCATCATCAGTCTCCAAGATAACGGCCGAAACGAAGAGTTCGAGACTAATTCAATGTTTTATTGTATCGTCAAATCAAAACTATCTACAATTCAAGTGACACATTTCAAGCGTTGGATCATTGCTGAGAAAAAAGATGAAAATATTGTTTCGCTTCATAGATGGCTGTCAGCAGAAGTTAAAGTTCGAACAGAGGCGCAAGAAGAAGTAGAAGGTTTTAATAGATCGCCATTCACGTCAAAACCGAAATATAATATTAACACTGGTCGCTCTGGAACTTTTACAACCTTTAATAAATATCGTTCGTATTCAAAAAATAGAAATCCATGTATGATTTGTCAGAAAGATCATAACCTACAAGATTGTCACGTATTCAAATCGATGCAAGTACATGACAGATGGGAGGTCGCAAAATCAAAGAATTTGTGCTTTCGTTGTTTAGATTCTTCACATATTGGTATGGATTGTATCAACGCAAGGCAATGTTCGATAGATGGTTGTCCAAAGACACATCACATACTCCTTCACGGAGGGGGATCCAGACCAATAAAACAATATTTTGATAATTCGAATCAATACAGTAAATATGCGTCACAAGATAGTCGAGTTCGCCAGTCTGAAGAAACTCGTTCGGCACCAGTCTATTCGCTACCGCAATCACAAATGCGTGCGCACACGCATACATCGTCAAGTCAAAATGCTTTTGAAAATATCGCATTTCGAACAGTTTCAGTTTATCTTCAAAATGGTAGTCGGGGTAAATTATTAAACTGTTTACTCGATGAATGTTCAACAGATAGTTATTTAAATGAAGATGTTTCGTCGGAGCTCGGTCTTCAAGGAGAATTCAGACAACTTAATGTATCAGTGCTAGGTGGGCGTACTAATAAACTTAATACAACTCGTGTCAAAGTTAATTTACTGAGCTATGATAAATCGCTGTGTTTAACATTTAGTGCATTTACTGTTGAGAGCGTAACAGGAAACATGCCTGTAATAGACTGGTCAAAAAAGGCATCGAATTGGCCTCACCTTAGTGGTATTAACTTTCCGGAAATCGCAGGTCATCATATAGATATTCTTATTGGTCTCAATGTTCCAGAACTTCATCGCTGTATTACAGAAATTGCAGGTCGCCCTGGCGATCCCATCGCACGTCTTACGCCACTCGGTTGGAGTTGTGTAGGAGCACTAGGTCCACAATCGTATAGTAATCAAGGCATTATACATTATGCTAGGACATTTAATATAATGAGCAGTCTAGACGTTGACACTAACACATTACTTCGTCAGATGTGGGATGTAGAGTCTATGGGTGTAGTCGTCAGTAGTAAACAAGTCACACCGGAAGAACAAGAGATTCTCGATCGTGCAGATAAATCGATGCAATTGGTTGATAATCGTTATCAAGTTAAAATCCCTTGGAAGACAAATGGGCCTATTCTTGAAGATAATTATGAGTTGGCAGAATCCAGATTAAAAACTTTGGAGAAATCTTTAAAGAAACGCCCTCTAGTCGCAGAAGAATATATAAGAATAATGAACGATCATCTGCTTAAAGGTTACACCGCAGAATTTCGATCGCTTTCAGATAGCACTTCTTGGTATCTTCCTCATTTCGCTGTAGTTCGCCTAAATAAAGAGACAACAAAGGTTCGAATAGTCCTGGACGCAGCCGCTCGATATGAAGGTAAATCTTTAAATGATTGTATTCATTCCGGCCCAAAGTTACAGCGAGAACTTTTAGATATACTAATTAGATTTCGTAGTAACCAGATAGCAATAGCTGCAGATATCACTGAGATGTTTTTACAAATACAGATGGACCCAGATGACAGAAAGTATCACAGATTTTTATGGAGAAATTTGGACGAAGGGGCACCTGTCAAGATATTCGAGTATCAACGTTTAGTATTCGGAAATACTTCGTCCCCGTTTCTGTCACAAGCAGTTATTCGTCATCATGCCACTTCAAATCAAGAAGCCTTCCCTTTAGCCTCAGAATCGATCCTCAACTCGATGTATGTGGATGATTTATTAGATAGTGCTTCGTCAATACCAAAAGCCATAGAACTGAGACATCAGATTACAGAACTGTTAAAAGGAGCAGGTTTTGAAATACGCAAATGGTTATCGAATGAACCCGAAGTACTGTCGGATATTCCTGTACAAGACAGAATCGCTAAACTATCGTTAGATGATGAAAGTCTTCCAACCATGAAAACGTTAGGGATTCTTTGGGACGCGGAAAATGACCATTTTACTTATGAAGTTAAACAACCTACAGAATCAGTTTTAACAAAGAGAATTGTCGTAAGCAAAACAGCTACTCTATTCGATCCTTTGAACTTTTTAGCCCCGTTTACTATTCGAGCAAAAATAGGTATCCAGATTGCGTGGATTCAAGGTTTAGAGTGGGACACAGAGTTACCAGACAACTTATCATCATATTGGAACAAATGGTTTAATGAGCTTATGCAGTTGGACTTAATTCGAATACCTCGTTGCCTTGTCACATATGGTTTAGTAGTAAATAGTCGGTCGATTCACACATTCGTAGATGCGTCAGAAAAAGCTTATGCCGCAGTTTGTTATCTAAGATGTGAATATGACAACAATAGTAGGTCGGTAGTTATAGTTGCTTCTAAAACGCGTGTCGCTCCGCTTAAGACATTATCAATTCCAAAATTAGAACTATCAGGAACAGTCTTAGGGTTACGTCTAACTCAAACCGTTTGTGAAACTTTATCAGTGCCCTCGACAGATGCTACGTATTGGTCGGATAGTCAGAATGTCCTTTATTGGATTCGTAACGAGTCCCGTATTTATAAACCTTTCGTCGCTCATAGAATAGGAGAAATTCATAGTCATTCGAGTCCAGAACAGTGGAGGTTTACGTCAACGAAAACTAATAGCGCGGATTTAGCTACCAGAGGCATATCGGTTGAAGCTTTAAGTAATAGTAAGTTGTGGTGGCATGGTCCAGACTTTCTTATAGATGACAGTTGTAATTGGCCGAAAACAGATTTAATCGTTCCAGATTCCGCTTCGGAGGAAATTCGTCAAAACGCCTCTTCCACATTTGTTACTTTTCCAGTGAAGTCAGATCTAGGTCGACTAAACCCGGTTAGATATTCGAAATGGATTCATTTAGTAAGAGTTACTTCGTGGGTATTAAGATTCGTTAATAATCTTCGTAAATCCGTCGGTGATCGCCGTAGAGACAGTATTCTAAAGATAGATGAACTGATAGAATCGGAAAACTATTGGTATAGATATGCGCAACATGACTCATTTGCTGATGAGATCAGGTGTATAGAAAAAGGAAATATGGTTGATAGTAAATCTAGTCTTGTGCAACTCAAGCCATTCCCCGACTCAAATAACGTTCTTCGTGTAGATTGTCGTCTTCAGAAAGCTGAACATTTATCGTATGACTGTCGTAATCCAGTTATTCTACCAAAGAAACATGAGATTTCTCGCTTAATAGTTAATTATTATCATGAGCTAGGAAATCATAGTTGTGGAACTTCGCATACACTTGCTAATTTAAAGGAGAAGTATTGGATTCTTCGTGGTCGTGAATTGATTAAAGAAGTAAAATACAAATGTCCAGAGTGTCGTCGAAGACTAAGAAAACCAGTAGAACAACTTATGGCCCCATTGCCTAAAATGCGCTTAGGTGTACCTTTAAGAGCTTTTGCAAGAGTTGGAGTCGATTATGGAGGACCGTACCTGACAAAACAAGGTCGTGGTAAAGTGCGAACTAAGCGTTATTTGTGCTTATTTACCTGCTCAGCGTCGCGCGCTGTACACCTAGAGATGTCGTGGAGCTTAGACACTGACAGTTTTCTTTGTGCCTTCGATCGGTTTGTTAGTCGCAGAGGCAAGCCTATCCAGGTAGTGTCGGACAACGGTACTAATTTCGTAAGTGCCAATCGTGAACTTCGAGAATTGTTTCTTGCTTTAAATCAAGATAAAATTGGTAGTTCTTTAGCTAATAGAGGAATCGACTTGAAGTTTAATCCACCATTAGCTCCACATTTCGGTGGAGTGTTTGAGTCGCTTATCAAGACGTCGAAGAAAGCTATAGATTCTATATTAGGAAATGCAGATATAACTGATGAGGAGTTATTGACAGCAATTATACACGCTGAAGGATTGTTAAATTCGCGCCCATTATGCTATGTTAGTGATAGCCCCGATGATCCAGTTCTCACGCCTAACCATTTTTTTTTGGACAATGTAGTGGACAGTTAGCACCCGAATCCGTCGATTATTTTAAATTTAATCCCCGTCTTCGCTGGCGACATGTTCAGGATCTCATTAAGCAGTTTTGGCAGCGTTGGATGCGGGAATTTCTGACCACGCTTAATAATCGTAAAAAGTGGAATGTTTCTAGTAAAAACTTAGAGATTGGTGACTTAGTTATAGTTATAGACCCACACAGCCCCCGTGGAAAGTGGCCTTTAGGCAGAGTTATAAAAACATTTCCAGGCAGTGATGGTCATGTTCGAGTCGTTGAGATTCAAGTAGGTCAGTCGGTATTTAAAAGGCCTATTCATAGATTGTGTCATTTAGAGGCATAGACATCGTATACTAGTTGTGTAGATATCGAATAATAGTTAATCGTTTCGTTAGATAGACTTCGAAAGTGCATAGTTTAATTATCAGAAATAGAGACAGTTTGATAAAAAGACATTGCTAGTTAATCTAGATATTCGTTTGATATTATTAAATCGTAAATAGTTTCAAAATGCTCTTTTTTGTAGATCATTGTCACAGTTTCTAGTGTCAGTGTATTGTAGATCACTTGCTATTGTAGGTTATTTTGTTGATGTTAATTGGGAAACACATCAAGGAGGGGGATATGTTCGAAATGAGAAAGTCATAGTACATGTAATTAATACATTCAAAAGTAGTTAATGGGGAATAACTCTTAATAGTTTTTTAGTTCCTTTAGTGCCCGCTTGAGGTCGGGGAGTTTGTGGGAAAATGGCTGTTCGCCTTACATCGTTTGATTGACATCGTTCGTTTACATCGTTATTGTAACTAAAATGTGAAGATTCATTAAAGTTAAAAAATATACATCGTCTTGTCATTCCTCTGGCATCGTATAGAACACAGGCTCTAGGTTGTATACTAAGCATCCTAATGTAGTAATGTGTATAATGTAAATGTTTTGTTGTTTATATGTTAATAAAGTCTATGTAATATATGGTGTTGTATCCTACAATGTATGTCAGCTTGATGTCTTGGAAACCAGCCAAGATGTAATGTCCAGTGTGTGTGTTTTAATTGTGTTCACTGAGTTGTTTTAATTGAGTTTACCTGGTTTGCACCTTCTTGCTTTTCACGGCACTTCTATCTTGACATGACAGATGACAAGACCTTAGTGTGTTCTCTTCTACTTCAGCTTCTGTAACTGTAATATATAATTCTTCTCTGGTGTAAATAATATACTTAAGACACCTTTCCCAGGTGTTTTTGGTTGCTTTTTGCTTCTTGGTTGTTCTTTTGTGTTGTTTCTGTAAATAAACTGTTTATACCTGTACTTCTTCCAGTCTTCAATAACCTATAAAAAAACCTGAGATAAAGCTCCGGCTACACTAACATAACTAAGTTTGTTTTTGTTCTATGTGTGAAATCCTTAACCCATTCAAGTACTGGTGAAACAATCACATATTTGGCTGGGAAAGATATAAATATTCATACAGGAGAACACATCATCAATGGGAATCATTTTTCTTTCTGTGTATATGATGTAGTTATTAATAAAGTCATTTATATTGATACATTAAGTTTAGCTTTACCAGATAGTTTAATGTTCAATTTAAACAACTTTATTAGTGGCTATAATTCAAGTTTGTTGGACAATTTAGGCATGGCAGAAATACAAATAGCTCATAGTCCAAACTTAAATGGCCATCCTCATAATGCATGTGAAGAAATGTGCTATTTATATCCAAAACAGAGTTGCGGTTCAGTATGTGGGCCATCTGTTATATTAGGGATAACTGTACTTTTACTTCGACAAGACATTTTTAAATTTCTTTTGTCAACTACCTATCAACAGGCTAATGATATTAATATTACAAATGAAGTACAAGCATTTATAAACACTTTATACCAGATTTTTCTTTACATACGAAAAGTATTCGGTTTGCAATCATTTCATGGTTAATGACTGGTCACATAAACATAAATAATATATTGCAAAAATCTGATGAAGAAATAAGCTTACATATAAACAATAATGATATTAATATAATTGAACAGAATATTGATTCTGATGATGACTTTGTACCTGTTGGTTTTAAACCAAAGATCCTCAAAACAAAAGGTAAACAGACACTTCCATGTAATCCAAACAAAACTAAATCAAAAGAAAATGTTACAACTACAAGCAAAGATAGAAGCAATTCATGCATAAATGACTATGTGACAGGAGCTCCTCTAATTGTATTTGCAAAGAAATCATCCAGTCTTATATTGAAATATAAATTGAAATCTACTCATAGATATTTATCTAAAAGCTTTAAGTGTTCCCATTCAGGAAAAGAGGATTCATATACGATGAATCAAATACAAGAATTTATTTCGAGTGAAAGTGCATTATTATGGGTAGAAAATAAGATAAAGTCAGATACAAACAAACAGTCCTTAGATTTAACCTTAACACCCGAACTTCAGACTATATTTGGAAGGCAGCCATTTGTTTATTATTGTAAACAGTCAAATAAACTGAAGTTACAATGTTTTTTGAAAACGGGTAATTTTATAACAAAATCATTTCCCTGTACCGCAGAAAGATTAGGAGATCCGGAAGCAATTAAGAACATCCGTTCGTTTTTTTACAGCCGTGCAGTCTATGATTGGGTCAAAAGTAAAGATGATCCAATGTGGAAAGAATGCGGGGAAGTAACAGTAGGAACTAATACTAATAACTATTTTGATAAATTTGGTTTTGATTTTACTAAACATTTAAAAATTGCTTCAGGTGTAACATCCACTTACCAAACTAAAAACACAATGAAAGTTTCTGTCACTGAAAATGATAACTGGGGTAAAACACACAGATTTGATGAAATATATCAGTTAACAGGAGATACATATTCAGATAAAAATGTTCCAGTTGTTACTATGTATATTAAATGTGCATCAAAATCTAATATTTGCAAGACCAAATGTCATAATGCTTGTATTAAAGATATTTCTGGTTTTAATGGAGATGAAATAAGTTGTCCTGGATGTGATACATTAATTTCTTGTATTAAATCTAAGTGTACAAATTGTACTGTAGAAACCAGTCCACTTTGGTCTTTAATTGATGGTAAAGCATATTGCAATGCTTGTTATAGATATTTCTACAAACATAAAATTATGAGACCAGCTAAATTGATGTTAACATCTACTTCTAAAAAAGTCAGCCAAATTAATTATGAGCATTTTAACTGTGGTTGGCAAATCAAACTTAAAATTTTTAGTAACAATTTAAATGTTTGGAAAATATATGAAAAACATTCAAATAATAATTTTCATCCATCAGATTTAAACTCAGACAAGTCTAGACCAACACTTTCAACTAGAGATTTTTGGGATCAACAGAGAATATATGTCAAAGCCACACCAAAACAAATTTTATCAGCAACTAATATCCAAAGTAAATTACATGTGTCAGGTAAAATATTCCATACGTAAATAAGGACGCAAATTTTAACCTAAGACAAATTTCCAATAGAGTTCGGTTAGTTGACAGGCATGATGTGAAATTAAGTTTGAAAAAACAAGATGAAATTCCTTTGCCAGGTTCAGATTGGCGTAACACTGAAAAATTATTAGAAGCCAACTATGAGTCTGTTCTTTTATTTCAAAGAGGTAATGATAACCTTAATAGAGACTATCACATTATCTTTGCTACACAAGAAAGTCTCTCATTTCTGAGGAAACTGGGTAATTTTATCGGAATGGATGTAAAACACAACTTTATGGCAGCAAGGTTTAAAACTACATGTTTCACATTTTGTGATGAAATGAATACAGGTCGCGCAGCTGCATTTGCTATATGTAATAGAGAGACCCAATCAGCACATGCCTTGTCTCTTAAACTATTACTAGCCAATGTGCCTTGCAATGATCCAAATTGTGATCATCCAAGTGAACTCTTCATTTTTGATGATATGAATGGCTTTTTTACAATAAAACCTTGCGCTTTGTCACACCCCTTTAAACCAACCATACAGCATGATAAAGATTCTGCTACAAGAAGTGCTGTTGATCAAATTAGTCTAATTTCCATTCTATGCAATTTTCATTCTTTACAAGCCTTTAGACGGAACATTGTAGAGAATCCACAAAGCAAATTATTCTTGAGACCGCTAGAAACTGGCTTTAAATGTGTAATGCGAGCATGGGATCAAGAATCACGTGTGATCTTGATAAATAATTATTTACATTTTATTCAAGACATTATACCAAATAACATGATGTCTACTTCCTCAAAAAACAGAGGCGTTTTAAGGTTTATCATGGCGGAGGCTATACTATTTTGAGGGCCCTCTTTCGCTGGGGGCGGGGGCGTGTCTGCCCCCGGCCACCGGAGGTCGAGGAACATTTTAGTGCATTCTTACATATCCTCGAGGCCTGTTTATTCTGCTGTCCGGTGCCTAATCCGATACTTGTCTGAATGCGAAACAAATCCCTTGTTCGTGCCGTACCGGGAGCTCAATCAAATAATAATTAATGGAATATGGTGGATTTCAAATAATATTTGACCAAAGTTCAAGGACGTTACGTCTTCCAGTTACACGACATCCTCCTTTCTAGCCTTGCGGCTCGCGAAAGTTTTGATGATCTCATCCAAATTAATCGAATCCAGAAGATTAGCTTCAATGCACAATAAAGCTAGTGCACCCATATGCCCCATAGTTGAACGCAAGTGATTTTTTTATCCGCGCTAAGGCGGAGAAAAAACGCTCACCCGAGCAATTGGTGACCATGATCGACAAATAAATACGCAATGTCGTATATATATTCGGAAATGTCTATATTAACGCTGTTCCAGCATTTGTCTCTGAATCGAACATTTCTAGAATCTGAAGCTCCTAAATTCTATCCTTAATGAAAATTTTGTCCTTGATGACGTTTACGAATTCGTTCTCGAAATGTTCGTCTAGAACGTCTGTGTAGATGGCCAACAATGTAGATGCTGGTTCCGTCGGTGTATCACGGTTTAGATTCCCGAGTTTACCGAGAAATCCAAACCTTTTGCTTGGAACTGAATAAGCATTTTGCCGTTTTGTCAGATAACTGTAGTAGTTATAATTCTGATAAATTATAAATTTTTCAGATGAAAGCAGCTCGCGTTGTTACAGGAAATACAATTTACACCTCCAGACAATCTTTATATTTTAAAACTGCATGGTCAAAATTACGTGAAAGAAGAAAGATTAGACATTTGAATCAGTTACATAAAATAATCCATGGAATCTATCCCGTGTATTTTACTAATACTATACTTTTTGTAAACGAATCCCAAGCACCTTACAATTTACGAAACTCGAATATTCGGGAATCCCGTTGTCGTGTTAGTATCAGACAAAATCATTCTTTCCGAAAACTATTCGTGAATATAATAATTTATCAAAAGGTATTGGTTCTAGGCCATTCTCTATATACCACAATCGTATTCGACATGGATGTAGTAGTTTAAAATTCGATCTATTTCGTTCAAATATAATTGAAAATCGATACTGTAGTTATAATGCTATATCTGTCGAAAATTCGTATCAATATTTTTTTGAATGCCCTTTTCAGTAAATTGACATGGCTTGGAATTATTCCTTTCACTGAATTACACGAAATATTTCTACATGGTTCGTCGCTACTACCAAAAACATTAAAAACAATGTTAGTTTTACTTATTCAAAGGTATATCAAAGACTCGAAACGTTTTACATATAATTATAAACAAATACTATAATAATGTAACAATAAGTAAACGTATTAGTATTCATTAGCTAATATAATTTACAAGGACGTTTTGTAAATAGATGTACGTATGTTTATGTTTGTTGAATAAAAAATAAGTATGTTTATGTTTGTTGAATAAAAAATAAGTTCGCCGTACTATTTTTGTATAAAAATTTGATTGATATTTTCGGAGAAGATTCATAATCTGTTATTATCCCTTTGTAAAGAATATTTTTGAATTAAAATATGTTTTAGTTAAAAGGCCAGGCCACACTGGGCGACCTAGCCATCTCTTTCCTGAATAGCTTATAAGTAGGTTTTCAGAAAAGGTGATTTCTTGGTTGATGATTTGCATGCCAATGCAATGACTGCATTCTCATTCAGTACTGGATTCAACAGTAACAGTGTATAAAACAATTGACTCGGACTCAAGAGCTCTTTCCCATGGTCAGGGGGGCCCTTTTGTCAGACGTGGGGCCCTTTTTTCAACGTGGGGCCCTTTTGTCTGCCTTTAGGGCCCTCCCTTACTAGGGTACATTTCATGTTTCTCACCGGTTTAAGCATTTTTCTTCCGGTTTTTTTTTTCAACTTCTTTGATTTTTTGCGCGAGGAGGCTGGCGCCTCCAGCGCCTCAATGATAAAACGCTACTGTCAAAAAATGACCTAATAAATTACTTGAATAAATATTGGTATTGCTCTTTATGGTCAAAATCATTCACAGCTGAACAGATGTATTTAGCAAATCCATCTGAACGCCGCAACCCACTTATTTTGACTGATAATGTCACAGAGCGAAAATTTCTTGATATTGACAGTACTTATTTAAATAGTCAGTTGAATAGATTAATGTTTAGTTTCATTCAAAAGAGTTTGCACAGAATTCTTCCAGATGATAATAATAGTTGTAAACGTACACTTAGTACTGACAGTTTATTTCGGAAGGGCAAAATAATAAAAAAGCCATTAGAACGTACAATTTGTGACAGAGCATTGAATCTTGTCCTGAAGGGGTCTGTGTATAAGATAGATCTTGAGGAAGGTTGGGCTTTAATCAGAAGTGAATCGCATTCATGTAGTACCTCGGATGCTAGTAGTGTTCAAGATAACTATTTTACTGGAGGTCAAATATCTGATACAAACCATGTATTTGATATTGGAGAACAATTTCCCTCCTCAAAAATAAAAAAATCTATATTTGATACTGCGAAAAGTGTCGATAATGATCATTCTTACAATGTTATCTCTAAATGTAAAAATATAATATCACAATTAGATTTACAAGTAACTCAAATAATGCATGATCATCTATTTGATCTTTTACCTATCGAATTCCAAAATTTTATGGAATCTTATTCACACATTGTAAATTTAACATTAGGAGTATGTTCATGCACTGCTTTTATTATCAAAGGTCAGCCATACCTTTGCAAACACCTGTACGCTTGCTTAGCTATCAAGTATAACATTTCTACTATTGATACTCTGTTACATCAAGGTCAGTTGTTTTTCCCATCACTTGTTAATGTATCAAATTTAAATACTGGTTCCAGTTCAAATGTTTCAATAGATGACCCACTCATTGCACTACAATTAATGTCACATAAAGCTGAGGAAAAAGAAATAGATAATGCAAAATCAGGAAAGATTCTTAGTGTGTTGCATGATCAGAGTCACACAAGAATATCAAGACCAAAGGGAAATTTAGCTACGCGTCTTCCACACAATCAAGGGAATCGTAGACTAGGTGACTGTGTAAAAGATCCAAAGTATGTTTTATTATTACCAGTCCCTAGTCAAAATTTGAGTGATGGGATCCAAGATCCATACAAACCAAATGTTGTATTTCCAGATAATTCTAAAGAGAGACATGGTGGTAGAAAGAGAATCCCAATAGCCAGTCGAGGCATAAATTTTGATAAGGTAGTACAACAAGCAATGGTATCTTTGGGCATTACGTTAAAGTCATCAGAACCAGATTCAGTTAAAGTTACAGATACCGATACACAAAACATTGATATAAATAGTGACGTGCCTGATATTTGTATTGATACAAAGAGTAAAACCGCAAATAAGATTACTATAGATAGTTCCCAGGCTGAATGTGTGAAGCCTATAACATGTTTTACTTGTATTCAGTTAAATCAAAAACCTCCTTATACATGTAAAACACAAACTGAACTTTTAAAACATATATCTATTTCTCACAACCTTAGATTACTTACATGTACCAAATGTTTCTCTGATAGTGGTTCCATTATTCAATTTGAAAATGAAAACCAACTTAAAAAACATTCTCGAATCTCTCATTCTAAGTTCAAATTGAAAAAACGTCCAATGGCTGAAAAAGATTCAGAAACCACGCTTATTGCCCACATACCCAATATTGTTGATAACAGCTGTACAAAAATAAGGAAAATCGATGAAAATGACTGCAAAAGAAATTTGTGTGCACTAAACAACGCAACTGATCAGGAGTTAGAAGATATAGTGAAGTCGAAAGGAAAACCTGGTTTAAGAAATTTGGCGAAAGCTAAATTTGAGAAAATTACAAGAAAAACACCAACTGCTTCAGAATTTCTTTCCAAAGAAAAGAAATCCAAAGACCTTTTCAGTTGTTCTGTTTGTAATTTAGAATGCTCGTATGATCCACCGACTATTTTCTGTAACAAATGTGAATATTGGTTTCACTGGCATTGTGTGTCAATAATTAGTGAACCTCTAGAGGAAGAATGGTTTTGTCTTGAATGTTTGCAAAAATGCTAGGATTTTAAACACATTATTAGGGACCTCATAGATATTGTTAGGGACCCCTCATGCTGGCGGATCAGTCGCATGATTATTTAGGGTGATAGGGTTTTTTATTTTGGAATAGCATATTAATTGTATTTTAAAGGTGTTAACCCTCGGTCGTAGCTCAGGTCCTAAAAATGCCTTTAATTTGTGGTTTCTGTTATTCCTAAATAGATATTGTTAGGGACCTCATGCTGGCGGATCAGTCGCATGATTATTTAGGGTGATAGGGTTATTTATTTTGGAATAGCATAATAATTATATTTTAAAGGTGTTAACCCTCGGTCGTAGCTCAGGTCCTAAAAACGCCTTTAATTTATGGTTTTTGTTATTCCTAAATAGATATTGTTAGGGACCTCATGCTGGAGGTTCGGTCGCATGATCATTTAATGTTCGAATTCTATACAATATTGTAAAGTCTGAAGTTAGTATCAATGTAATTTGCTTATCTGGTCAACAAAGGTCCATTTACATTGATTTTGATGGAAAATTAGATCTGAATTACATATTACATATTTAAAGTTTATATTTCTTGATTATAAATGTAGAATTTGAAATTTTTTTTCTCAGTGTTTTAAATGGGTTTAGGTTTTTTTATGGCTTTGACCATTAAATTGAAAAAAATCAATGAAATGGACCTTTGTTGTGGTGTGGATAGGCTTGGGAGTAGGGGTGCCGGGAGCCCAAGTAGTGTCGTATTAACATTAGTGTTTCTTTACTCTCATTTTATGAAAGTTTTTTTCACAAGTTTATTTCCTTTATTTTATAAGCCCACATTGAAATGTGGTCGTATATTGTCGTTGCCCCCGGCCGACGTCCACAAGCTCTAGAGGCTAAAGTTAATATCGGATTGACTTTAAATTTATACATGGTGTTTAAGGTCATGAGACGAGGAAGCCTTTTAATTTTCAGTGATTTCCGATAATTAGTGCCAGAGTTATGGCCCTTGATCACATTAAAAAAAACAACAGTAAAAATATGCGACAACCCTTGTTGACTGCCCGGACGATTTAGCTGCTGTGGGCGTATGTTTCGTTGCCTTGCAACCTATCTTTTTAATGTAGAATGGTAATGAACTGCTTTTTTCCTTTTCTTGCTTTATTTGTTTCGTTTGAATTTGATTTATCTGTTTAGTTTTTGATTGTTTAATTATTGTTTTTGTTAATTAAACATGCATTATTCAAGAGCTAAATCTGCCTAGTGCAGGTCTTTATTTGGGCATGAAATGTTTTCTAAAGTATTAATTAGACATTAATTAACTGATCCAGGCCTTAATCAACTTTGGATGGCATCACATTGCTCCGATATTAAACAGATTAAAACGTTTAAGTGATAAATCAAATATGGCGGTCCAAGACGCTTCGAGTCTTAGCTCTGATCAACCAGGTCCGTGGTTGAAATTATTGCACACGTCGGCCAAATCTTTAAATGCCAATATCTTCGCTTACAATAGAGTAATTTGAATGAAATTTTCAAATTGTTCATTTTACATCACCTACTTTCGAACTATTATAGCAAGAATGGCTAGTTCTTATCTATATCTTGAATAATGTAACTTTAAGTTGATTCTTTTAAACTTTGTTTTTATATTTATACACCCACATGGAAATGTGGTCGTATATTGCCGTCGTCTCGGATGTACGTCCATCAGTCCGTCTGTCGTTCACAATTTCTTGTGAACACTCTAGAGACTGAAGTTAATATCCAATTGACTTTAAATTTATACACAGTGTTTAAGGTCAGGAGACGAAGAATCCTATTGATTTTCAGCGATATCTGATATTTACTGCCAGAGTTATAGCCCTTGATCAGTTTGAAAAACCTTGTGAACGCTATAGAGGCTAAAGTTAATATCCAATGGACTCCAAATTGTTACACAGTGTGTATTGTCATGAGACAAATGATTTTATCGGGCTAATTCCACATTATATAGCGCTCCAAAATACACAATCACTCTTGCAAATATTTCTCAAATAACTTTAGTTCTAAATAAGTGAGAGTGATGAAACTTGGTGTTTAGTTTCATTACATCAATACCTTGACTAAGTTTGATAATGAGCATCTTCTAATTGAGGTAGGATGTTCAAACTGATAGACAGTGAAACTTTGTGTATAGTTTGATTGCTGGGTGCTTTTGAAAAAAATAAATGAGCGATTAATTAAAATGTGTTATCTATTTATTGTGGGATTTCGGCTGGGGACATCAGCCTCACTGTTGGCTTGTTTTTTTTTATAAAAAGACGAATGAACAATTAATCAATGTGTCATCAATTTATTTTGGGATTTTGGCTGTTTATATGAGCCTCACAGATCTCTGGTTATTATAATGTAATGTATGAACTTTGTGTTTATTGAGCGGTCTATATAGTGAATGACCCATGTACTGTACTTGATATCGAAAGGTAAATTTCACCTGCACATTATTTTTTGATAAAAGAAAAGCCTGGTTTTACGTAGACACCACAGAATACAGCTTGGGACACTGTTTTCTTTTCCAAATGACTATTGACAGGTTTAAGTTGTTTGAAAACGTATCACAAATACTGAGTTGGTTTCTCTGCAGTTAGGTAGACGATTTTAAGCGATTTTAATTTTAACACAAAATTAAGCAATTTTATTCTCACAAAATTATCGGGATAAGCCCTTTAAGTGTGTAAATTTGAAGTAAGTTAAAAAAAAATTTATTAATTATTTACAGATCATGGAGATTGAATGCTGGTCTTGTGTTTAGTGTATAGACAAATTGGTGGATATTATTAACATCAGGGGCCGCGGAGCGGGCCCGATTTCGGGGGGGCTACTGACCATACCCCCCCCCCTCCATAACCTTTTTTCGCTTTTTTGAGCTTTTGGCGTTATTTTTTTCACTATTAAAAATTATTGCCGGGGCTAAAGCCCCCCTAGCCCCCCGGCTCCGCGGCCCCTGATTAACATTAACCTATTGGCAAAGGTTAGCTTGATGATGTTACTGACTTTGCAGTGTAGTGGAAGATGTTACGACACAAAGTATATCCCTGAAGCCAACGATGTACAATATTATGTCAATGTCACAGTTCCACTACCACGCATTATATGGGAATAATATAAACAATACTTTGATGTCCATTCCTACTTAAAATTTGTGTACGCATTATTCATTATTACAGTTATATCCATTAAATGAAAATTGTATTACTATTTCCTTTTTATTAGTATAACAGATCAAATGAAATAACATCATTTCACTCATGACTCCTTGTCACCCGCCATCGTGGAAGTGCCAATGTATCAAGCACATGCAAAAAAAGGAACTGTGCTACAACAATATAGCAGAAAAGGTCTAATGTGAATGACCGTTTAAGTAGTTTAATTTTGGCAACAAATTGATACGAAATTAGTCATTTCATAGATTAGCATGACGATCATGGGCAACCATATCTTTATACTTGCTGGATACCCTTCATTTTGTCGCTGGTGGGGGGTCAAATGATTAAAGCATGTGGGTCATAATGAATGAAATGGGGTTTAACGTCCTACGCTTAAGCACCTAACCTGGGCTAATTGAAGACGGGCATACGCCACAGTGTGCAATGAGGGAAATTTTGCCTGGGCAGCGGCGCTACGGCCTACTCTTATATCGAATTCCAACTGCCAAGGGATCTTTTACGTGCACTCCAATTTGTACACGGGACCTCGGTTTTTCGTCCCATCCGAACGACTAGGCAGCTGTCCTTGTCAGGCCCTCCTTCTGCATCACTGACAAGGGGAAATCACGCCGGAAAATCGAGATGAACTTTCTCGGACAATGCAGGGATCGAACACCCGACCTCCAGGCTAGCGAACCAGCGCCTTATCCACTTAGCCACCGTGATCCCCATGTGGGTCATAAGGTCTGTCATTTAATGATATGGCTTAGTTTTGATTCCACATTTCCAGGAGTAGGGACGACTGTCCTCCCACTGTTAACGAAGCTTACATATTTAACGTTTGTGTCATGTGGACATTAAGCCTCAGGCCTCTCCCTTAGCAGTGTGCTACTATAGAAGACCTTGGAGAAATTTGTTATACACATAGTGCAAAAACTAAGGTCCTGTGTACAAATTTGCATGCACATAAAAGATCCCTTAGAATTTGATATAAGAGTAAGGCCCTAGTGCCACTATCCAGGCAAAATTTCCCTCATAGCACACTGTATGTCTATCTTCATAACCCCATTTCTCTTGGCAGTGCGCTACTATGGAAGATCCTGGGGATTTTGTTAGACAATTAGCTCCCACAATGCCAGACATATAGATATCTTTTATAGATATGGGTCACGATAGCCTGTGGGAAGAGAGGATCACCTAATATGACTACAGAGGTTGTCTGCAGCATACCCAGAATGTTGATTGCATTATTGGTGTGAATGTGACAGACAATTAGCAGAATTCATTCCCCCTTTTTCCTGTTAATTCAAGGGCTGGAGTACCATTTACAGTCAGAGGCCCCATACAAACTTAATCTGAACCTGTGGTTTCTAATTGGTGGAAGATATACACCCCAAGTCTTCCATATACCTTTAAAGATACTCCACAGCTTTTAAAGATCCCACAACAAGACTTCCATACCCTCAAAGATCCCTCGATTGACCCCACAGGGTTTTCATACCTTCCATGCAATAAAAGTCAGATTCCTAATTTGTTTATTTTGGAGGAACAGACATACACAAGTAAGCGCTTGATTTTTAAAACGATTCATCTGCAACACATAAAAAGAGATTTATATTTAAAATTCTTCACAATTTATTTTAACAATAATTGTACATTATATACACTCTGTTTTCTTGTAGGCCTATATTTCATGCTGTTTTATTTCATATAAAACCTTGGAGTTTATAAATTAAATGATGATGTTAGAAGTCTTTGTTTGAAACAGTCTGTAGTAATAACACTATCACATCTTGACATCTCTTTAAATAGAAATTCTCAAAAACAAACAAACTAGGTAGATATTTGTTTTATAATCTTAACCAGTACATTGATGCTTTAGTACGATTGTAGTTGGATAACTGTTCTATTGGACCTGAAATAATAAAAAAAGTTCAGATATTTACAATACACTATGAATGATATGGATTAAACTTATGAGGAAGTGACATGAAATGGGGTTTACCGGCTTATTTTTTGCACCAACCGGAATAAGGAATGACAAGCATACAGCCAGCTCATATTACACAGTATTTAACGTTTGAAAACCTAACTACTTTATGGAATCAACAACAAATTTAAACTTGGGCACCTCAACCATTTTTATACTTCACATGGAAATGTGGACGTATATTGCTGTCACCCATGTCTGTCCATCCGTCGGTCGTCCACAATCACCTGTGAAAGCTCTAGAGGCTAAAGTTAATATGTGTTTCAAGGTGTGCCGATGGAAAAAAAAGGTTGAGAACCACTGTTCTAGTGGATTTTATTTTCTAATTTTAGTATATTAATTATTACTTACCAACTCCAGCAACAACTGGACATTGATTGTAGATATATTTCAGACATACACTTCATATTAACAGCCTGTAATATAAAACTATATATTTAACACCATTGTACATTTTCTGAAAAGGAACAGGGTTTCTAATGTTCTGCTGTTCTGCACCATCTGGGTTAATGAACACAGGCATACACCATTCAAAATGTGCTTTTAGGAAAAGTTTTCCCTGACAGCAGCACTACAGTCTACTCTTATTTTGAATTCCAACTGTGAAAGGTTCTTTAATATGCACACCAATGTGTACACAGGACCTTGGCCAAAACATGATTTTTCTTAAAATCAGGGGCCATGATCCATGAAGTTACAGTCAGATACTTGCCAATAACGAAAGGGTGATAATTTAAACCTTACTTAATTCATCATGTGATCAACCAGAGTTCACTTAATGTCACTCCGCTGGTTTAATCTAAGAACAATAATTCTTATTGCTTACTCTACTTATCTTCATCTTGTTGTTCTTTGGTGGGGGGTCGACACTTCAAGTTCTATGATAGTTGGCATACTTGTTCCTTGGACAATTGCATGTGAAGTGACTGGCTCTGATTTTTTTTTTATGAGACAAATTTTTTACATAGCTGTGATAAGATGTTATGATCTTTTTCTTTTAACTAATAATAATATATAGTATTAGTAACTGCCTTTACTTACTTCAGTATATTCATCTACTGTCAAATTTATTTACTGGTAGTGGTAGGAAATGCTTTCTTGAAGAACTTAGAAGGCTACCGGTAGCCTTCATTGTGGTGCATTACTAAACAAACAGTTATACTCCCACCAAGAAAAGGGTCAACGCCAAAATTAATAAGTGAACAGTTCACTAGAATAGGGTCATAGCCATCTTAAATGCTGCACGAATCAAACTGGCAAGGAGACGATTGCCTGCATCATTAAGATGAACTCCCTTATTATCAAAGTGCATAGCCCTATACCTCATCTTCCGACTGGAATTCCAAAAAAGCACTTGACGTAAATATGAACACCTGTGGCGGAGCAGTCTGTTCACAGAAGTCTTAACAACGTCGTAGTCGCTTTCGTCTAGACCACGAGGTTTGAGGCGAACAAACAAACTGCCCACAATAATAACAGCAAACGGACGTTGCTGACGAATCAAATTAAGTAGGTTAATTATATCGTCAGCAATGCGGTCAGCCTGTTGATAGTGTGGACCTATGTCATTCCCCCCAGTCTGAACAAAAACAACAGCAACGCTAACAGGAATATCTTCTACATCCTGTCTTAAATTTCGTGAAGTACCACCACTAATCGAAACATGATGGATACGTCCTCCTCCCCCCAGCTTAACGCGTAGTCTATAACCTATACTAGAGGCTACACGGTGAATGAAAGAATGGCCGATAGACAAAGCTCAGCCATGACCGCTTTGCTTTTAAAATGATCAAGAAATCAAGAAATTGTTTTATTCGGGACTGTCCCTTTAAACTCAGAAATGTACACTATATAGGCTAGTGTATAACTTTCAGTAATCAGTGACGTGGGCCTAGAACCATTTTTAAAAAAGTGGGCCTACTCTACTTTATTTTTATTTAGCCTAGTTATAAAAAAGAAAAAACAGAAAAGAGAATTCCCCATCGTCATCCTAATGACAGTGCTCTTACTTATATCATTCTGTTATCTAATTGTATCAGGAAATCAAAAATTGCCTTCTGCTTTGTTTTGAATGCTTGGAAAATGGGGTTGCGGTTGTCAATTTTCTAAATTTTCCTGTGGGCCTTGGTCAGTGACCGGACAGGTGGGCAATATATTTATATAGTTAATAATGTTTATATAATATTTGTGTATCTTGCTTTTGGGAAGCCGATTTATACAAGCCTTTCAGCCTTTGACTTGTTTCGGTATCCTGCGAATAGAAAATAGAGCAATATAATATTTAATATATGATTTTCGGCACAATTGATGCGTTTTTCCAAACTGAGTTATCTTTTCGAGACAATATCGTATAATTTCCGCGCATGTCTAAATTACCACGTTTTTTGGTAGATCGTCGTCACTTGTTATACTAGCGATAATCGATTCCCGTTCCTTCAGAGATCTACACGGTGAATGGTCCATGTGCTGTACTAGATAACAAAACGTAAATTTCACCGACACATTATTTTCATAAAATAAAACTCTGGTTTTATCAAATCCCCGCATAAGACAGTTTGGGACACCGGACTCTATTTTAAGATGAAGACTGTGGGTTTAAGTTGTTTGAAAACGTATCACATATATTTAGTTAGTTGCTCGGCCCTAAGGTATGGGATCTAAATGGATTTTAACACAAAATTAAAGAGTTTTATTCTCAAAAACATTATCGGGATTGACCCTTTAAGTTGGTTACCTCAAAATCATGGGCGGCTTAAGGCATAACTGACCGGCTGAGCGGAGGTCCAGACTACAATACAATTCCAACATCATATTTAAATAAGCTCAGTACAGTATTTCTTAGAATCCCACAGGAAATCCATTTAGTGACCAAATAAATATCCTGGCATATATCCACACAGATCCTATCTAATGCCCATATTACATTGATTTGTACTCCGACATGAGTCCCATATAGTACCCATATTATATTTCTTAACATGGCCATATAGGTCCCACACAGGCCCCATATAGCACCCATATTATTTTAAATGACTTACCCATATAGGCCCCACACAAACCCCATTTAGTACCCATATGGTTGAGCCCATATGGATCCCATATAGATGTTGGGTGCAAAAATGTCGGGGTCCGATATGGGCTCCCCATCATGGCCCCATATTACATGACACATGGTACCCATATGGTACCCATCAATGCATGTTATCAGGGTAAGTATAATTTATTCATAAAATTTGAACTTGTGTTCAAATTTTGAAATTTTATTTCATAAATTATGAAACTTACCTGACATTAGGATTTCTTTTGATTACAAAGCATTAATCTATTACCGCAGATTCTTTAGGTTTCCTCCCCAAAAATATAATGAAGATACAAAACGTACCTTAAAAACATATATTCCTCTACATGTCCGTATTTAATTTAAGATATATACATTCTAAAAACAAAACAGATGAGACTCTCTGTCCACCGTGATCTTGATCTTTAATTATAGACCTAACAAACAACCATCACCATCAACATATACATGTACAACTACATAAATTTAAAAAGATAGTAAGCTGGCGCTGCCAGGCAGGATACGCCCACATTTTCGAGAGATGGTTAGAGAACAAGCAAAACCGAAAGTGATTTTTCCTAAAATCAAAAGCTATAATTCATTAAATTACAATTTGATATGCACAAATATGGAAAAGAATCAAGATCTTTAGGTTATAAACATGCATTTCAATTTTCATCAAAATTGAATTAAAATTGTGACCTATACGGGGTCCACACTCCACAACCTTGATATACCATATTTTAACACTAAAAGCGTACCAACGGCGGCCATTTTGTCTGGCAATTATGGTCCGATTTCCCTGAAATTCAAACTCAACCTTCCATATGGTGTAACGGTGATAGTCAAGCGTTTTTTTTAAAAATCGAATAATAATCGTGACCTCCAGAGGGACCATAGGCGATTTTTCGGACAACCAGGGGCCATAATTCAGGAAGTTATGATCTGATATGTGCAAATAACGAAAGGAACCAAGATCTTTGGGTTATAACCATGCATTTCAAGTTTCATCAAAATTGTGACCTATACTGGGTCCAAAACCTACCATTTTATAACAGTATTCGCGTACACGCGGCGGCCATTTTGTATGGCAATTTTGTTCCGAATTTTACAGAAATTCGAACTCAACCTTCCTTAGGGTGTAACGGTGATATAATCAAACGATTTTTTAAAATGGGATAATAATTGTGACCTCCAGAGGGACCACAAGCTAAACAAAGACGAATTTGCGTATAATCGCAGGGCCATAATTCAGGAAGTTACGATCCGATATGGGCAAATATCGAAAGGGACCCAGATCTTTGGGTTATAACCATGCATTTCAAGTTTCATCAAACTCGAATTAAAATTGTGACCTCTACAGGGTCCCAGAGGCGTTTTAAGGTTTATCATGGCGGAGGCTATACTATTTTGAGGGCCCTCTTTCGCTGGGGGCGGGGGCGTGTCTGCCCCCGGCCACCGGAGGTCGAGGAACATTTTAGTGCATTCTTACATATCCTCGATGCCTGTTTATTCTGCTGTCCGGTGCCTAATCCGATACTTGTCTGAATGCGAAACAAATCCCTTGTTCGTGCCGTACCGGGAGCTCAATCAAATAATAATTAATGGAATATGGTGGATTTCAAATAATATTTGACCAAAGTTCAAGGACGTTACGTCTTCCAGTTACACGACATCCTCCTTTCTAGCCTTGCGGCTCGCGAAAGTTTTGATGATCTCATCCAAATTAATCGAATCCAGAAGATTAGCTTCAATGCACAATAAAGCTAGTGCACCCATATGCCCCATAGTTGAACGCAAGTGATTTTTTTATCCGCGCTAAGGCGGAGAAAAAACGCTCACCCGAGCAATTGGTGACCATGATCGACAAATAAATACGCAATGTCGTATATATATTCGGAAATGTCTATATTAACGCTGTTCCAGCATTTGTCTCTGAATCGAACATTTCTAGAATCTGAAGCTCCTAAATTCTATCCTTAATGAAAATTTTGTCCTTGATGACGTTTACGAATTCGTTCTCGAAATGTTCGTCTAGAACGTCTGTGATGGCCAACAATGTAGATGCTGGTTCCGTCGGTGTATCACGGTTTAGATTCCCGAGTTTACCGAGAAATCCAAACCTTTTGCTTGGAACTGAATAAGCATTTTGCCGTTTTGTCAGATAACTGTAGTAGTTATAATTCTGATAAATTATAAATTTTTCAGATGAAAGCAGCTCGCGTTGTTACAGGAAATACAATTTACAACTCCAGACAATCTTTATATTTTAAAACTGCATGGTCAAAATTACGTGAAAGAAGAAAGATTAGACATTTGAATCAGTTACATAAAATAATCCATGGAATCTATCCCGTGTATTTTACTAATACTATACTTTTTGTAAACGAATCCCAAGCACCTTACAATTTACGAAACTCGAATATTCGGGAATCCCGTTGTCGTGTTAGTATCAGACAAAATCATTCTTTCCGAAAACTATTCGTGAATATAATAATTTATCAAAAGGTATTGGTTCTAGGCCATTCTCTATATACCACAATCGTATTCGACATGGATGTAGTAGTTTAAAATTCGATCTATTTCGTTCAAATATAATTGAAAATCGATACTGTAGTTATAATGCTATATCTGTCGAAAATTCGTATCAATATTTTTTTGAATGCCCTTTTCAGTAAATTGACATGGCTTGGAATTATTCCTTTCACTGAATTACACGAAATATTTCTACATGGTTCGTCGCTACTACCAAAAACATTAAAAACAATGTTAGTTTTACTTATTCAAA
This sequence comes from Patella pellucida, assembly GCA_917208275.1. NCBI lineage: Eukaryota > Metazoa > Mollusca > Gastropoda > Patellidae > Patella > Patella pellucida. The sequence continues at coordinate 322,922 of OU795041.1, forward strand.
GGTATATCAAAGACTCGAAACGTTTTACATATAATTATAAACAAATACTATAATAATGTAACAATAAGTAAACGTATTAGTATTCATTAGCTAATATAATTTACAAGGACGTTTTGTAAATAGATGTACGTATGTTTATGTTTGTTGAATAAAAAATAAGTATGTTTATGTTTGTTGAATAAAAAATAAGTTCGCCGTACTATTTTTGTATAAAAATTTGATTGATATTTTCGGAGAAGATTCATAATCTGTTATTATCCCTTTGTAAAGAATATTTTTGAATTAAAATATGTTTTAGTTAAAAGGCCAGGCCACACTGGGCGACCTAGCCATCTCTTTCCTGAATAGCTTATAAGTAGGTTTTCAGAAAAGGTGATTTCTTGGTTGATGATTTGCATGCCAATGCAATGACTGCATTCTCATTCAGTACTGGATTCAACAGTAACAGTGTATAAAACAATTGACTCGGACTCAAGAGCTCTTTCCCATGGTCAGGGGGGCCCTTTTGTCAGACGTGGGGCCCTTTTTTCAACGTGGGGCCCTTTTGTCTGCCTTTAGGGCTCTCCCTTACTAGGGTACATTTCATGTTTCTCACCGGTTTAAGCATTTTTCTTCCGGTTTTTTTTTTCAACTTCTTTGATTTTTTGCGCGAGGAGGCTGGCGCCTCCAGCGCCTCAATGATAAAACGCTACTGCAGGGTCCACAACCTTGATATACCATTTTTTTTAACAGTATTCACGTACGAATGGCGGCCATTTTGTATGGCAATTTTTCCGAAATTCGAAAGGAACCAAGATCTGTGGGTTATAACCATGCATTTCAAGTTTCATCAAAATCGAATTAAAATTGTGACCTCTACAGGGTCAACAACCTTGATATACCATTTTTAAATAGTATTTGCGTACGAATGGCGGCCATTTTATATGGCAATTTTGGTCCAATTTTTCCGAAATTCGAACACAACCTTCCTTAGGGTGTAACGGTGATATAATCAAACGATTTTTTAAATCGGATAATTATTGTAACCTCCAGAGGGACCACAAGCTAAACCAAGACGATTTTGCGTATAATCAGGGTCCATAATTCAGGAAGTTACGATCCGATATGCGCAAATATCAAAAGGAACCAAGATCTTTGGGTTATAACCATGCATTTTATGTTTCATTAAAATCGAATTAAAATTGTGATATCTACAGGGTCCACAACCTTGATATACCATCTTTTAACAGTATTCGCGTAGGAACGGCGGCCATTTTGTATGGTAATTTTGGTCCGATTTTTCCGAAATTTGAACTCAACCTTCCTTAGGGTGTGACGGTGATATAATCAAACGGTTTTTCAAATCGGATAATAATTGTGACCTCCAGAGGTACCACGAGCTAAAATAGGTGATTTTTCGGACAATCAGGGGCCATAATTCAGAAAATTACGTTCCGATAGGCTCAAATATCGAAAGGAACCAAGATCTTTGGGTTATAAACATGCATGGAAAGTTTCATCAAAATCAGTTCAAAATTGTGACCTCTATAGGGTCCACAAGCTAAAAACGTGATTTTTCGTACAATCAGGGGCCATAATCCATGAAGTTTTGATCCGATACATGCCAATATCGAAAGCAGCCGAGATCTTTTGGGGATAAACCTATATTTTAAGTTTCGTCAAAATTGGACAAGAATTGTGACCTGTAGAGAGTCCACAAACAATTGTTAGAGGGACGTCCGGACGGACAGGGGCGACGACATAATACGTCCACATGAAAATGTGGGCGTATAAAAATTATATTAACATTTTTCAAATAAAATTTTGTGAAAGTTGTGGCCCTGCTCCAATCTGCACTATCCAAAACATCTTTCATATTTGCACCCTTAAACAAGGCCCATGATTGTTTCAAAGTTTTTACTTCTTTTTTATTTTGTTTATATGCCATCTTTATAGTTTTAACAATTTGCTGGTGTAAACGGGGGCTCTTTTAACATCTCCAAAACTAATGGGAGATCCCATTGTGGAATTAATTTACGTACAGGTAGTCTTGAATTAAAAACTCCCTTTAAAAGTCTTATGATGTAAGGATGTTGACCTATAGATGAATTATCAATGGGAGATAATACCGACGACAACATAGAACGATACCCTGATATTGTCCTGTATTTCAAACCCTTCCAAACAGGGACGTTAAAAAATTTGCACAGTTTTTTAAAGAAGCTTCATGGGGATCAATTTCATGTTCAGAACACCAGCTACTGAATCGTCTAAATTTACATTTGTAATCGTTTTGTGTACCTGATCTCCATGACGCTGATAACAATTTTCGAGTTCCTGTTGAAAAACCCTTTGTTTCAAAATGTTTGTCGATAGCCGCCATGCAGTCAGGTTGAACACTTCTGGATGACCTCGCATTATGCGCGAACTCTTAGTTTTTCTATTACTGGCACGCGCACGGGCACTATTTCTTTATATTTTACATGTACCAAAATCTGGGATTTTGCGCGGAGGTATTTTTGAGGTATTAGTCGGTGAAGTAGAACCCTTGCCACTGTACCTGTGTATCGCTAATTATAAACCGAATGTGTGAAGACAGTTAATATATATCACGCACAGAATTTTCAATACAGAGTTGATTCAAGCTCGATTTGTTGCTAAGCAAACCAATGGGATTATTTTCTCAACAGTGTATGAACTTATCCATAGCGATAATATCCTTACACCGAGAGAAATTATCTAGTCTCGGTGAATAGAACCATGGTTGTCTGGTAGAAAATTACTTTTGTATTTTTTGGAACGGAAAACAGTGTTTTTAGAAGCAAACTACCCTTACAAGTACATGTGTTTGTGTGTATGTATATAAGCCAGGGATAGAAGAACATGGCTATTAGCCATATTCCATCAACAGTAGTACTTATGTGGACACAAGTTGGATTTGGTACCACAGCAACATTTTTCGGGGGTGGGCTTACAAGTTTCATTATAGTTCCATACAGTTACCTCCAATGCAACCAATTTGCAGCTTGTCTTCTTGTATATTGGCCAAGGTTTCTTGAAATAAATGCCTTTTACCTCAGATGTTCCAAGAAATAGGGAAATATTGGCATTTTGAGACATACAAAGTGTCTATTGGCATTTTGAGACATACAAAGTGTAAAAATGGTCCATTTTGTAGAAAAAGGCAAAAAAAAATACAATTTTTGAAAAATATCCCAATATTTTGAATATTTTTAATGAGACTTGTTTAAAACTCTTTAAATCTTTTTGCAGAACTTACATTCTGACAAAATTAAGAAAGAATCTTCAATTCTTGAACAAAAGGCCCAAGGACTTGAGCTGCAACCTGGTATACAAAACAGTACATAACTTAAGGGTCACCATTTCTTCTGTAATTTTTTTTTTAATTCTGTATAATAATTATTTTGCAAAAATAAATGTGAAGCTATAAAGAAAAATTTTTTGATGATATATCAACTTTTAAAACCATATAGGAGGCAGACCACCATTAAATTTCACAAATTGTAGCTCCTCTCTCTCCTTCTCTTTTCTCCCCCTTTGCATGGACATTTGTGTTGATTTTGTGGTCTAGAAAGGGAAGAAGAGGGTGTGAATTAATATTTTCTGCCAGATTTTGGTAAATATTCTGGATTTTGAGGCGGAAGGATAACTGAGTTATAAGGCTGGCTACGGTGATATGTACGGCAACTAGTTACGTGTTTTGGGTATACTTCTTCAACTTGGTGAATCTCAAGATTTTGGTGGTCAACGTCATACAAATTTTAGTGCAAAGACATGGTCATTTGTTCCTCTGTCTATAGTGAAAAGCATTGAGCCCAACGAAAATTTGGGAAAAAGTTGGAGGTGGGCAAAGAGGCCAGAATTAACATTGAAGTCAATGGGGAAATTAATGGTGGTCTGCCTCCTATATATATGTAAACAACCTGAAAGTAGACGAGAGGCCTGAATTTGATATGATCTCTAAATTGCCAGAAAATGTGATATATGACATTTTGATAGTAAAAAAAGTGAAATGGTAAAATTTCAAAAATATTTGACAGATTTGTGAGGAACATTTTTGATTTTAGTCCAAGTTTGGTGATTTTCAGTTTTTATTTACTTTTAAAAATTAGTGGAAAATATTTTAATGTATAATTTTTACTTTTTATGCATCATAAATGTTAGACGGGAAGAAAGTACAATAATTTCACTCAATTTTGCCTAAAAATCATGAAAAATTGCCTGAAATTCTTCGGATTACCCCCAATACTGCTGTCAAAATTTTAATTATTCATCTGTTGTAAAATGCAACAAATTGTGTTGCATGTTTTTCTTTCCTTTGTTAAATAACTTGGAAAAAAATCATGTGTTTTTCAGATATTGAAAAAGTATCCATGTGTTTGTCAGAAATTTAAAAGTTAAGAAATTTAGTCTAATTATGTACTGCTGAGGTATGTTAGAATTTCCAAACCATGAGTGAACTGCATTTTGCTGCTGTGTTCCTCTGAATTAACACAATTTTAATCTTTTAAAACCTGAAATTGTTGCATTTCCCTTCTCGAGAAAATAAAATCTATGTGTTTGCAGGGAAATTTCTCTGTCTTCATTTCATTCAGACTGGCTCACCCTCCCCACCCCACCCCTTTTCTTGAACATGATATTTTTCCTAATTTCTTATTTTCGACTTACATTTTGGCTTGTATAACGTCTTGGCGACTTTCGACTTAGTCATATTTTTGTACTTATTGATGTCAGTAAGTAGGCAACAAGACGGTATACTAGCCAACATGCAAGTCGAAAATAGGAAATTAAGAAATAAACGTGCGCACTATTAGCGGCCTATCATTTTGGCTTGCTTTCGTACTGGCGACTTTCGACCTTCGTGTTTTAAAGTAGCGAAAAGTAAAAATTATGAATGGTAGTTATAGGCTTCCATACCGACCCGTCCTAACTCCCTGTATTCATAGGCTGAAATAGCAAGAACACGCATTTGAGGACCGTCAAATTCCCGGCGACCGCAGCCACTGTTCATAACCCGAAATTTGTTCAGCAGGCATCTCATATTCTGCCCCCCACACTCAACAAAGCAACACGAGGTGAACAAACATACACAGGACAAACTGTTTATTTTTCAATTTAATTTATTGAACTTTATATATCAATGGTTGATCAATTTACAGCACAAACTGATTCTCCACATTTTAAATCTGAAATATAACAAATTATTTATATTATACAAGCAACCACAGCGAAACTTGTTCCATCGAAAGGTCGGGTCAGAAAATGAAAAGTTATAAGAAAATGAGATTCGTGGAAAAAGCCATGTGTTAGTTTTACAGGTTCAACTACTGTGTATTTAAACATGTTTATAAATACACATCAGATCATATTGATACACAAATCAAGCCATATTGATGAGTGTGGTTTATATATAATGAATATTAACCTGCACAGGATCCACCAACACAGGGGAAACCTCCACAATCATTGTTGTCACTACATGGTTCTATAAATAGAAGTAATATATTATTACACACGAGAGAATAAACTATCTATACATAGACAGAGTCCAGATAACAGTCCGTCCTAACACAGTACGGGGGATCACGTGCCTAAGTAGGTAAGATGCTGGCTCGCTCGCCTGGACGTCGGGTGTTCGATTCCTGCATTGGCCAAGAAAGTTCATCACGAGGTCCCGTGTTCATACAGGCGTGCACGTAAAAGGTCCCTTGGTAAGTGGAATTCGATGTATGAGTAGGCCGTAGCCAGCGCAAAATTTTACTCATAGCACACTGTATGGCGTATGCCCGTCTTCATAAGTCCAGGTTAGGAGCAAAACAATAGGACGTTAAACCCCATTTCATTTCATTTCTAACACCGAATCCCCTGTAGATTTCGAAACAGTTCTATCTTATTATATTTATCATTGACTTTTAGAGTCTTGGTTTCATCAGATATGTTATGTATCTGAATGTCAGCTCAGAATTCGTTCAATACAAATAAATGACTCGACCAACACTTGTATTACAGGAGACTGTCCAGGATATCAGGATGGTGATCATATACCTGACAGTTGTATTCATAATAAGCCAATATGAGTGTCTTGTCATAGTATTTATAAAAAGAAATAAATAACTCGAGTTGGTATAAATATATTAATACATGTGGTTTATGTTAATGATCTACTGTCTAAGGTATAATTCATAATTACCGAGACAAGCTCCATCTTTACAACTGACATTAGGTTTGTAAGGGCAAGTTTCACCATCATTCTGCCCAGTAAAGCCTAATTTATCTATAATAAAGATAATTTACAATATAGAATATGATGTTTAAGATTCTCTTTCATCGGATACAAGTATAACATGATCAGGTGGACAAATTACAAATCAAATCAGTCAACATAGAATAGTGTTACCAGATGTTCCTCTTGTTAAGGTATTAAGTATATGCTTCAAGTTTAAACGTATTAATAATGAACAAGATGCGTTATGAATAACATACATGTCTATCTATGTTATACTTACATCTGCACGTGTCATTTACACATGTTGAAGGAGTACGACAGAATCCTTCCCCACATTGATCACCTGAAACAATTGAAGTATTGGAGAGTGATGGCTGCTACTACAATCAAGGGCAGATAATCTGAATTCGTGACTAATACCGTATATGAACCCAGAGGTTTATGGAGAATAACGGAACAATATCATTGGGGATATAGAGAATTATGTAATATTGTAAGATAGTAAAACAAACAACATACCAATAGGTGAACAGTAGTTAATAATGTCATCTATTGTCTTAGAACAAATATCATCTGGAATATAAAACATGAATATGAAATAAAACCAAGTACGAACAATAAATTAAACGCTATATTAACGTATTCTGACATGTCAGTTAATCATTTATTGGTTGCTGACGTGTCGTACAGGAAGTTACGGATTGTGTTGGTGCTATCATACAGAAAGTCAAGGACTGTGTTGGTGCTATCATGCAGGAAGTCATGTATATTCGTTAGCAATTCAATTCTGAGGTACGATAATACAATTTTAATCAACGAACAGATGACATGTTATATTTACCTACACACGTATCATCAATACAAACTTCATAGTTTCTTGTATTACAGGCTTCACCTCCACAACTTGTGGCTGAAAAATATAACCATATTACAGATGAGACAATTGTCAAACTATTGAAGATTTACCTATTTTGAAATAATTAATTGAAATATGTTAAACCAATCCATGGAATATGTCTAGTTAATTTGTAGATTAATACCCAGAGTGGAATTTTAACTTTAATTGTATCAGTAAATAACAACACACTAGTTATTTGAGTCGTTTGTGAATAGGAAATGGGTGGATTTGTTATAAATGTAGCTGATAAAAGACTAGATATCTTACCATCGGCCGTACATGAATAACCGCGACATCTTCCACCTCTTTCTTTACACTCGGTCACGTGACATACTCTCACTGTAAAATAATTATAATAATAAAAATATCGTCACGTTACATACTCTATTGCACTATGGACATACTCTTACTGTAAAATAATATTCAGTATGATTTAAGGCGAGGCTATCTGATAAGAGATCATTGCACAATGGACAAAAGGTGAGACCTCGTCTGATCAGGTGACGTGTTTATTAGAAAGACAAAAATCACAACAATACTTACGTCTAACGTAGCTCCACCAAATCCAGGGGTACAATTACAAACACCATCATCCACACATTGTCCATCGTTCAAACACTCCACTTCATCGCATGGATCAACTAAAAAAACACAGTGATATTTAGACACAAAAACCATATGATTCACTAGCAGATAATGTAGTGTTGGCTCTAAAGACAATAATCACAACAATACTTATATGCAACGTTACAAGTAGCTCCACTTCAATTGAAAACACATTCACTCACACATTGTCCTCCTTTCAAACATTCTACACTAATGGTTTTTATTTTATTTTAATTTTACATTATCGCATGGATCTACTGAAAACTACAGTAATACTAATATCACTATTTAGATAAGCCCAATGATAAAGGGGTGAACAATTCTGTTTTTCTATTCAAAAAATAGTATCAGTTTATCCATGATATATTGCCAGTACGTTCTTGCAATCACCAATCTATTAGGTAATAAATTTGGTATGTTGACATATTATCTAATATGTTCCGATTACCTTTGACAAGAAGTAAAAAGGCATATTATTCAGCGGACAAAATTTTATAATCATAGCGAGTGGTTTCATACCACTAGACCTGCCGGAACAGCTTTCAATTTTTAGTTTTCATCCTAACCCACCTAATTTTAAAAATTAGAAAAAATCAACTACATGACGTAACATGGTTTGAAAAGCCTTACGTAAGCTCTTTCAAATACAACTTGGATTTAAACATATTTTCGAGCCCTCTGGACAAGTAAGATAGGTTGTAATGGATAATTTACACAACAGGTAGGACACTACACATCTAGTAGTTAGAATAAGACTAATTTTTTTTCTGGACCTGTCAAGCCAGCAAGAGTGTTATTGTCCCTTTAAGTGAACACAAAATCACTAAGACTACACTATATGACACCAATACAAATCCATAAAGCATTAATAAAAAGACAAGTTGTGCCATAAAACATATTTTAACTGGTGGATTTTGAAACTGTGAAGGTTAGGAAAGGCATATATTCAACTTTGAATTTGGAATAATACTTGATTTGGTCACAATAAGTAGAAAATATAGAGAATACAACATATTTGTTCAAACAGCAAGAACATGTGAGGTATATAGGACTAAGACTAATAATTAGTAGTGCGAGTTATAAATAGACAATTTTTCCCTTAATTTTTTCCCTCCCCTCTTCCTGCATTTTTGGGTTGATTTTTGGGTCTAGAATAGGAGAAAAGGGGTCAAATTTCAAAATTCAAAAGGGGTCAAATTTCAAAATTTGAACACAAGTTCAAATTTCATAAATAAATTATACTGACCTGACATATTAACATTAGGATTTCTATCTCGTTAGTAATTATCACGCCCGGAAGTTAAAATCATGAGCAACCGGTCATCTTACTACTGTAGAAGGCAACTACAGTCTATAGTGACTTGTAGAAGAAATCCCGTTGCGTTGTCCCCCTAAGTCAAACACGCGTTCAGTTTGTGAATAAGATAAGTTTATTACATTTACATCGGTACGTTAATACAGGAATGAAATATAAAAATACAGGAAGGAACGTTACATCATTACGTAATACGTTGCGTTGAAATACAGGTTTACATTATTCGTTAATAATAACAGGCGTTATACGTTAATAATTACACACAGGTTACACGTTAAGTTCAATACAAAGCGAGAAGTAAACAGTTCAACATGGTTTCAGCAAACGAACGCGGTTTCACTTAAATTATAAAAATAACAGCGAATTACAATACTATTACAATGAACAATGTAAGTCAAAGATATAAACTTTACTGATAACCAAAGCCTTTGGCCTAATGAAATATGAAATTACATTATCAAAACCATGCGTCTGCCTCAATTGGCAAGTCGCCGAATCGTACAAAACCATGTGCGCGATTGACTAACTTTTTTAAATGCCTAAAATCATCATATATATTATATTATTATTATTATTATTTTGGTGTATTTCTATAGCGCATCTTTCACAAAGTGCTCAGATGCGCTTTACAATTCAATAAAATTATAAAAATGCATAAAGACAAATATGATAAAAAAATAATTGGAATCATAAAAAAGAAACAATAAATTGACACACATTAAAATAATCATAATAATAGCGTAAAAGAAATGAAAGTTAAAGTTATAAAATCTGTAGTAAAGTTCAATAAAATGCTTTAGTAAATAAAAAAGTTTTTAGATTGGATTTAAAAGTCTGAAGTGATTGACAGCTTCTTACTGTCAATGGTAATTTATTCCATAGTTTAGGAGCTTTAATAGCGAACGACTTTTCTCCCCATGATGACTTGGCGTTGGATTCACAAAGTAACCAGTTATCACTACTGGAGCGAAGTTGACGGTTGGGTTTATATTGATATAATAACTGAGATAGGTATACAGGAGCCAAATCATTTAGACATTTAAAGGTTAATAGTAGGATTTTATAGTCAATTCTGTAAGTAATAGGTAGCCAGTGGAGGTTGAATAATATTGGTGTTATATGATTAAATTTTGAAGATTCAGTTATAAGGCGGGCAGCAGAGTTCTGGAGTTTTTGTAGTTTGTCGAGAGATTTTTTTGGAACACCAGAAAGCAGTGAGTAAAATTGTCCAGTCTAGAAATAACTAAAGCTTGAATTAATGACTTAGTAGCATCTGTTGATATATATTTCCTAATTTTACCGATGTTTCTAAGGTGAAAGTAACCGGTTTTACAAATGTTATTTATTTGGCACTCCATATTCATATTTGAATCAAAAATAGCTGCAATGTTTCTAGAAGACTTAGATTGAGTTATAGTAGACTCTCCAACACAAACTGATAAATCGCCATCCAGTTTAGAAAGATTGAATTTTGATCCTATTACTAAATACTCAGTTTTGTCATCATTCAGTTTAAAGAAATTTTGTGACATCCAAACTTTGATGCTATCAATGCACTGTTCAATGTTAATTTTGGATATATTGAAATTGCCACAAATTGAGGGGTTAAACGAAATATATAACTGTGTGTCATCAACGTAGAGGTGATATTCAAGTCCATGTTTTCTAACCAGATCACCAAGAACAATAAACTGTATAAACTGAACAATATCGGCCCAAGTACAGATCCTTGAGGCACTCCAAATTTCAGATGCAATTCAGCGGAAGATGACTGGCCCACAACAACTCGTTGTGTTCTACTAGTGATGTAAGACTGGATTATTTTCAGAGCGTCATCAGTGATTCCAAAGTCTGTTTCCAATTGATTAATGAGAATCTGATGGTCTACCGTATCAAAAGCAGCAGATAGGTCTAATAGGATCAGAAGAATGCAGTTTTGATTATGTAACGCTGTAAGAATATCATTGTGGACTCTTAACTAATGCGGTTTCGGTGCTGTGATACTTCCTATAGGCACTTTGGAAGGGCTCTAGAAGATTTTTTTCTCTAACATGAGATGTAAGTTGTTTAGAGATGACACGTTCCAGAAGTTTGGATATGAAACTCAAGTTTGATACAGGTCGATAGTTTTTCTCGATTTCTGGATCCAATGATTTTTTTTTGATGAGTGGAAATATTATGGCAGACTTGAAGATGTCTGGGAAAGTATTTTCACTGATTGAAGAATTGATAATATTTGTGATAACACAAATTAAAGATGGAAGGCAGTCTTTCAAAAACTGAGTAGGAATTGGATCAAGTGAGCATGATTTCGATGAACATGAAGTGATAAGTTTTGACAATTCAGGTTCACTGACAGAGTTAAATGAACTGAGTGGGGGTGGACGAACTGTCAGATTTGTATCGCAAGATATCCTTTCTCTTGAATTCAGTGCAAGATTAGCTCTAATGGTTGATATTTTATTAAGAAAATATGACTGAGGAAAATTTGTCAGCGAGTTGTTGATCAGTGCCAGATTCGGGTAATAAAGTCACACCATAGTTGTAATCTGATAATGCATTAGAGATACGAAACAGCTCTTTGAATTTGTTGTCGCTATTTTCAATTCTATCAGAATAATACAATTTCTTAGCACCGACAACGCATCTAATCTATTGAAATTGAGCTTCTCTGTCTGATATAGTTCCAGATGGATCTGGAGCTTAGAAATTCTCCATATTCGCTCAGCTTTATTTCTACATCGCTTCGCTTGTAGTGTTTCATCGTTGAACCATTCTGAATTCTAATATGTTTAAAGGGACAACAACATTCGCGCTGGCTTGATAGCTAAAGAAAATATGTTTAAAGGAGCTAAATCACTAATATTTGGTACCTGGAAATTGACCCTAATGGGTCGCAGGGCATATAATAATATAATCTGACTGTATATAAACTGATTTACATTAAATTGTTTTCGTTTTGACTGTAATTTTAAATCAGTTATGTCCAGCGAAATACGGCATGAGTCCAAACCGTATTAAGTATTTATAGTGTCTGGTTATTCCTATCTACGGCGCATGCCCACCAGATAAAAAATGGCCTCATCGTTTGACAGATGACAGGAGTTGCGGTATGAGTTTAGCCTCGTTCTTTCTGGTCACTTGTTAAAAGGGACACTGAAACGCTCTATGGTACACGATTCGTGTACCAATGTTAAAATGTTTATTTTGTTTTAAATATTGGATATCAGAGGCCTACCGTTTCCAGGTAAGATCACAACATCAATGTTGATTTGAATTGACCAATAATTCGTGTTTTCTATGTCGAAGATTTTGGAGGATTTTGAGTTACGGACTTAGGTCCTTTAAGTTTGACTGGATAAAGCTGGTCGAATGTGGATTGCAATATATCGTTAAATGTGGTTGCTTTGATGTTGACATTATCAAGATTTACTATGTTGGCAATACATGAATTTGACATACAAATGATCTTCAACTTCTTATAACATTTTCTCAACAATATAAAATCCACTTACAACTTGTGAGGGGACTTAGGGACGTTAATTCACCGTTGCGTTTTCTTTTTCTGCTCTAACGGCAGCCATTATGAGTTGGACATGGTTACATATAGTACAAATTATGGACTAGGATTCTGTTGCGTCTAATTTATGGAAACGGACCAAATATTGATGCAAATAAGGACTTCAGCCGTAACAACTAAATCCGGTATGGCGCCATGATTCCACAGTTTTCTCACGCCGCTAGACATCATGAGAAAACCTTTTCAAATAAATCTGGGGAGGATGGGTCGGTTGTTACATATGTCAGGTAAGTATAATTTATTCATAAAATTTGAACTTGTGTTCAAATTTTGAAATTTTATTTCTATGAAGCAGGGGGGGGGGGGGGTATTCATAGCCAAAATACGAGTCTTAGTACGAAATTCCAGATATAATGTTACATATCAGTGAAAAGCTTGTGGATTGCTCTCTTTAAATATGTAAATAATTTTATGGCACATTCATTTTTACTTACCTTAAAAAGCGATCAAAGTTTGGTAGTATTAAGCTCTATTACTATGATTATGAAGCGGGGGGGGGGGGTATTCATAGCCTAAATACGAGTGTTAGTACAAAATTCCAGATATAATGTTACATATCACTGAAAAGCTTGTTGATTGCTTTCCTAAAATATGTAAAAAGTGATCAAGGTTTGGTGGTATTAAGCTCTATTACTGTGATAATGAAGGGGGTGGGGGTATTCATAGCCAAAATACGAGTCTTAGCACGAAATTCCAGATATAATGTTACACATTACAGAAAAGCCTATTAATTAGCCTATTTAAATATGTAAATAAGTTTATGGCACATTCATATTTACTTACCTTAAAAAGCGATCAAAGTTTTGTAGTATAAAGCTCTATTACTATGATTATGAAGCGGGGGGGGGGGGGGTATTCAATGCCAAAATACGAGTCTTAGTACGAAATTCCAGATATAATGTTACATATCAGTGAAAAGCTTGTTAATTGCTCTCTTCAAATATGTAAATAATTTATGGCACATTCATATTTACTTACCTTAAAAAGTGATCAAAGTTTGGTGGTATTAAGCTCTATTACTGTGATAATGAAGGGGGTGGGGGTATTCATAGCCAAAATACAAGTCTTAGCACGAAATTCCAGATATAATGTTACATATCACAGAAAAGCCTATTTAATAGCCTATTCACATATGTAAATAATTTTATGGCACATTCATATTTACTAACCTTAAAAAGCGATTAAAATTTGGTAATATTAAGCTCTATTACTATGATTATGAAGCAGGGGGGTGGTATTCATAGCCAAAATACGAGTCTTAGTACGAAATTCCAGATATAATGTTACATATTACTGAAAAGCTTGTTGATTGCTCTCCTCAAATATGTAAATACTTTTATGGCACATTCATATTTACGTACCTTAAAAAGCGATCAAAGTTTGGTGGTATTAAGCTCTATTACTATGATAAGGAAGGGGGGGGGGGGGGTATTCAATGCCAAAATACGGGTATTAGTACGAAATTCCAGATATAATGTTACATATCACAGAAAAGCTTTTTCATTAGCCTATTCAATTATGTAAATAATTTTATGGCACATTCATATTTACTTACCTTAAAAAGCGATCAAAGTTTTGTGGTATTAAGCTCTATCACTATTATTAGGAAGCGGGGGGGGGGGGTATTCAATGCCAAAATACGGGTCTTAGTACGAAATTCCAGATATAATGTTACATTTCACTGAAAAGCTTGTTGATTGCTCTCTGTAAATATGAAAATAATTTTATGGCACATTCATATTTACTTACATTTAAAAGCGATCAAAGTTTAGTGGCATTAAGCTCTATTACTATGATTATGAAGCGGGGGGAGGGGGGTATTCAATGCCAAAATACGGGTCTTAGTACGAAATTCCAGATATAATGTTACATATCACTGAAAAGCTTGTTGATTGCACTTTTCAAATATGTAAATACTTTTCTGGCACATTAAGATGTACTTACCTTACAAGACGATCAATGTTGGGTGGTACTAAAATATATTACTATGATATTGAAGAGGGGGGGGGGGTATTCATTGCCAAAATACGGGTCTTAGTACGAAATTCCAGATATAAAGTTACATATCACAGAAAAGCTTCTTGATTGCTCTTTTTAAATATGTAAGTAATTTTATGGCACATTCATATTTCCTTACCTGAAATAGCGATCAAGGTTGTGTGGTATTAAACTCTATTACTATGATAATGAAGGGGGGGGGAGTATTCAATGCCAAAATACGGGTCTTACTACAAAATTCCAGATATAATGTTACATATCAGTGAAAAGTTTGTTGATTGCCCTCTTTAAATATATAAATAATTTTATGGCACATTCATATTTACTTACCTTAAAAAGCAGGGGGGTGGTATTCATAGCCAATATACGAGTCTTAGTACGAAATTCCAGATATAATGTTACATATTACTGAAAAGCTTGTTGATTGCTCTCCTCAAATATGTAAATACTTTTATGGCACATTCATATTTACGTACCTTAAAAAGCGATCAAAGTTTGGTGGTATTAAGCTCTATTACTATAATAAGGAAGCGGGGGGGGGGTATTCATAGCCAAAATACAAGTCTTAGTACGAAATTCCAGATATAATGTTACATATCAGTGAAAAGCTTGTTGATTGCTCTCCTCAAATATGTAAATACTTTTATGGCACATTCATATTTACGTACCTTTGAATGCGATCAAAGTTTGGTGGTATTAAGCTCTATTACTATGATAATGAAGGGGGTGGGGTATTAAATGGCAAAATACCAGTCTTAGTACGAAATTCCAGATATAATGTTACATATCACTGAAAAGCTTGTTAATTACTCTCTTCGAATATGTAAATGATTTAATGGCACATTCATTTTTACTTACCTTAAAAAGCGATCAAAGTTTGGTAGTATTAAGCTCTATTACTATGATTATGAAGCAGGGGGGGGGGGGGGGATTCATAGCCAAAATACGAGTGTTAGTACGAAATTACAGATATAATGTTACATTTCACTGAAAAGCTTGTTGATTGCTCTCTGTAAATATGTAAATAATTTTATGGCACATTCATATTTACTTACCTTTACAAGCGATCACAGTTTGGTAGTGTTAAGCTCTATTACTATGATTATGAAGCAGGGGGGGGGGGGGGTATTCATAGCCAAAATACGAGTCTTAGTATGAAATTCCAGATATAATGTTACATATCACTGAAAAGCTTGTTGATTGCTCTCCTCAAATATGTAAATAATTTTATGGCACATTCATATTTACTTACCTTAAAAAGCGATCAAAGTTTGTTGGTATTAAGCTCTATTACTATGATAATGAAGGGGGTGGTGGTATTCAATGCCAAAATACGGGTCTTAGTACGAAATTCCAGATATAATGTTACATATCACAGAAAAGCTTTTTTGTTAGCCTATTCAAATATGTAAATAATTTTATGGCACATTCATATTTACTTACCTTAAAAAGCGATCAAAATTTGGTGGCATTAAGCTCTATTACTATGAAGCAGGGGGGGGGGGATATTCATAGCCAAAATACGAGTGTTAGTACGAAATTCCAGATATAATGTTACATATCACTGAAAAGCTTGTTGATTGCACATTTGAAGCAGGGGGGGGGGGTATTCATAGCCAAAATACGGGTCTTAGTACGAAATTCCAGATAGGCCTATAATGTTACATATCACTGGAAAGCTTGTTGATTGCTCTCCTCAAATATGTAAATAATTTTATAGCACATTCATATTTACTTGCCTTAAAAAGCGATCAAAGTTTGGTGGTATTAAGCTCTATTACTATGATTCATAATTCATATTTATTGCACCTATTTTAGTTTCTATGCACATATGTGAGCAGCCAGGGATGGTAAAACATAGCTGTTGGACAAATTCCTTTGATAATGCTAGATCTGCCACCAAAGATTAGTTTGATTCAATCTGTGGCATGGTCAGGGGGTAGGGATACATGTTTTAGTATAAATCTCTAATATTACAATCAATGCAATTGATTTGCAATTTTTCTGTTTGCATATTGTCCACAGATTCTAAAAATATATTTTTTCCAGGCTGGATATTTAAAAAAGTGGAAAATTATTGGTATTTTGAAAGATGCTACATGTAAATTTGGTACATTTTTCATGACATGGCAGTAAAAAAATATTTTTTTGAACAAAATTGCAAATTATAAGTGTTTTCTATGTAGTTTGTTTACAATTTGTCTAAATTTTTCACAGAACTCAAATACTGCCTCCAATAAGGTAGATTTTAAAATTTTAGCACAAAAGGTCCATGGCCCTCAGATACACCACTGTACATAAAGCAGCATGTATACTTAAAGGGCCAACATTTTTGAAGTTATTTTTTGATTTGGATTTCCTTTCACCGGCATGTTGCCAGAACACATATGAAGCTAATAAAAAGGGCCCTTTGGTGATACCTGAAGTTTCTCCCCTATATAGGACACAGGTCACCAAATATTCCTGGGCCGTCACCCACAAATGTAGGGCGAAAGTTATTTTTAGTCTCTCTCTCCCTTTCTCTTTTCCCCCCTTTTGCATGGCGATTGTTGTTGACTTTTTGTTGTAGAATCGAAAAAAAGGGTTTGAAAATACATTTTCTGCCAGGTTTTGGTGAATATTCATGATTTTGAGGCGGAAGGATACAAGAGTTGTGAGGTTGGTTACGTTGAAATGTAGGGCCTGACACTGCATGTTTTCTCGTCCCGATTTCAAGCTTGTGAATCTCAATTTTTTCATGGTCAACCTCATACATGCTTTTGGGCAATAGTTTGCCATATGTTGCTCCATCTGTGGCAAAAAGCGTTTTACCCAACGAAAATTTGGGAAAAAGCTAGAGCCGGTCTAAGAGACAAGAATTAACATTAGAGTCAATGGGGAAAGAATTAGTGACCTGTGGCCTGTCTGTGTAGAACAAGGCTTTGACTGAAATGCCTTAGTTTTGAAAATATGAAGACTAAATTATCAGAAAATATGTATAAAATATTTTGAGTACAGAAAAATTAAAAAAATATAAAATTAAAAAAAAATTATTGAATTTTGTCGAAAAATTGTGATTTTAATGCAAATTTCTCAAATTTCAGTTTTTATTTAATTTCTAACAATAAGAAAAATATTTTAATGTCCAATTTTGGATTACTCAGCCTCATAAAGCACAGATAAAGTGAACAGTATTATAATTTCACCTAATTTTGTCTAAAAATCAGGAAAATTCACCGAAAATCTACAGATTCTCCCATTTCGGTGTAGTAATTAATGCTTACATGACTACTGAAATGAGTCAAAATGTCTAAAAATACCCTTATTTTCATTGCTAATATAACTTAGATGGGATCTATAAGTTTGTCGGGTTTAGAAATAACTCCAGCTTTCCTACAGAGAATTGAAATTGGGTCACACTCAGTTAATAATGTACAGCAGATGGATATGTACAAAATGTTCAAAATAGGGGTTGGCTCCATTTTGCCACTATTTTACCCAGAATGAGCTTTTTTTTTCTTCTTTGAAACATTAAATTCTTGCATTTATTTCATGTAGGAAGCAATATCTCAGTCTTTCTGGGCATTTTTTACTACATCATTCTGTTTAAAGAGGCTAATATGCCCCCCCCCAACCCTTTTTTATTAATGTGTTTTGAGAGATTTAATTGCACCTGTGTTGACAATTGAAGTAGTAATTGAAATTTGGGGTTGAATTACAGCTCGAAATATTATTTGTCACCAAAAAATGGTTATTTTGTACATTTCAAGTATTTCTTACCTTTTCTGTTTAAAGTCAAACTTAGAACTCTAAAACATGCCAGGCAAATGAGACCACACCCTGGAACAAAACTGGTGTAAATGTGTAAATGTCAGCCTCATGCTCAATATTTTGTTATCAAAATCTAGGATTTGTGATGTTTCTTGCAATTATCTGGCTTATAGAACAATAAAATGTAAATTTTGCTCCTTTTCAGGCCTCCTTTTTGGTGTCAATTCTGTCACAACCACTTTTTTGACTACATTTTTTCAGGAAATTGATGTAAAGGTCAAGACATCTTGCTTCAGCACAAGGATTGCACTAACACTTTGTAGAATGCCTCTGAGGTTTGAGATGTTGGAAACCTTGAAATATTCCCAAATTTGTGAAAAATGTGTATTCTGTGACCTTTTTGTTTAAGGGGGAGTGATCATAGACTAAATATTGCATTTCTTTCATTCATCAAGGCCTATTTTAAACCATAATTCATATTTATTGCACCTATTTTAGTTTCTATGCATATATGTGAGCCAGGGATGGTAAAACATAGCTGTTGGACATATTCCTTTGATAATGTTAGATCTGCCACCAAAGATTAGTTTGATTCAATCTGTGGCATGGTCAGGGGGTAGGGATACATGTTTTAGTATAAATCTCTAATATTACAATCAATGCAATTGATTTGCAATTTTTCTGTTTGCATATTGTCCACAGATTCTAAAAATATATTTTTTTCCAGGCTGGATATTTAAAAAAGTGGAAAATTATTGGTATTTTGAAAGATAATACATATAAATTTGATACATTTTTCATGACATGGCAGTAAAAAAATATTTTTTTGAAAAAAATTCCAAATTGTAAGTGTTTTCTATGAAGTTTGTTTGCAATTTGTCTAAATTTTTCACAGAACTCAAATACTGCCTCCAATAAGGTAGATTTTAAAATTTTAGCACAAAAGGTCCATGGCCCTCAGATACACCACTGTACATAAAGCAGCATGTATACTTAAAGGGCCAACATTTTTGAAGTTATTTTTTGATTTTGATTTCCTTTCACCGGCATGTTGCCAGAACACATATGAAGCAAATAAAAAGGGCCCTTTGGTGATACCTGAAGTTTCTCCCCTATATAGGACACAGGTCACCAAATATTCCTGGGCCGTCACCCACGAATGTAGGGCGAAAGTTATTTTTAGTCTCTTTCTCCCTTTCTCTTTTCCCCCCTTTTGCATGGCGATTTTTGTTGACTTTTTGTTGTAGAATCGAAAAAAAGGTTTGAAAATACATTTTCTGCCAGGTTTTGGTGAATATTCATGATTTTGAGGCAGAAGGATACAAGAGTTGTGAGGTTGGTTACGTTGAAATGTAGGGCCTGACATTGCATGTTTTCTCGTCCCTATTTCAAGCTTGTGTATCTCAATTTTTTCATGGTCAACCTCATACATGCTTTTGGGCAATAGTTTGCCATATGTTGCTCCATCTGTGGCAAAAAGCGTTTAACCCAACGAAAATTTGGGAAAAAGTTAGAGCCGGTCTAAGAGACAAGAATTAACATTAGAGTCAATGGGGAAAGAATTAGTGACCTGTGGCCTGTCTGTGTAGAACAAGGCTTTGACTGAAATGCCTTAGTTTTGAAAATATGAAGACTAAATTATCAGAAAATATGTATAAAATATTTTGAGTACAGAAAAATTAAAAAAATATAAAATTAAAAAAAAAATTATTGAATTTTGTCGAAAAATTGTGATTTTAATGCAAATTTCTCAAATTTCAGTTTTTATTTAATTTCTAACAGTAAGAAAAATATTTTAATGTCCAATTTTGGATAACTCAGCCTCATAAAGCACAGATAAAGTGAACAGTATTATAATTTCACCTAATTTTGTCTAAAAATCAGGAAAATTCACCGAAAGTCTACAGATTCTCCCATTTCGGTGTAGTAATTAATGCTTACATGACTACTGAAATGAGTCAAAATGTCTAAAAATACCCTTATTTTCATTGCTAATATAACTTAGATGGGATCTATAAGTTTGTCGGGTTTAGAAATAACTCCAGCTTTCCTACAGAGAATTGAAATTGGGTCACACTCAGTTAATAATGTACAGCAGATGGATATGTACAAAATGTTCAAAATAGGGGTTGGCTCCATTTTGCCACTATTTTACCCAGAATGAGCTTTTTTTTTCTTCTTTGAAACATTAAATTCTTGCATTTCCTTCATGTAGGAAGCAATATCTCAGTCTTTCTGGGCATTTTTTACTACATCATTCTGTTTAAAGAGGCTAAAATGCCACCCCACCCTTTTTTATTAATGTGTTTTGAGAGATTTAATTGCACCTGTGTTGACAATTGAATGGTAGTAATTGAAATTTGGGGTTGAATTACAGCTCGAAATATTATTTGTCACCAAAAGTTTCTATGCACATATGTTAGCCAGGGATGGTAAAACATAGCTGTTGGACATATTCCTTTGATAATGTTAGATCTGCCACCAAAGATTAGTTTGATTCAATCTGTGGCATGGTCAGGGGGTAGGGATACATGTTTTAGTATAAATCTCTAATATTACAATCAATGCAATTGATTTGCAATTTTTCTGTTTGCATATTGTCCACAGATTCTAAAAATATATTTTTTTCCAGGCTGGATATTTAAAAAAGTGGAAAATTATTGGTATTTTGAAAGATGCTACATGTAAATTTGGTACATTTTTCATGACATGGCAGTAAAAAAATATTTTTTTGAACAAAATTCCAAATTATAAGTGTTTTCTATGTAGTTTGTTTGCAATTTGTCTAAATTTTTCACAGAACTCAAATACTGCCTCCAATAAGGTAGATTTTAAAATTTTAGCACAAAAGGTCCATGGCCCTCAGATACACCACTGTACATAATAGTTAGTGCAGGGGGACTGCGCCACATGTGATTTACAAAAAGGACAAATACAACGACAAGACATCATACTCCGAAACAGCAAACGAAACAAACAATAAAACAACAATTCAAAAAAGAGTGAATGGATCCGGGGGCTAGCCGTAAGCGTCCACTGCGCTGTACAGTCCCGGGTCTGAAGCAACACAGACTTCACTCAAGATTGAACATATTTACTCGTACAAGAAAACGCACAAACAACCCAACACAATGAAGCAAAGAAAATGTAGACCGCCTCGGGAGGCAGTCGTCTGCTAACTGAATGGTGTGACGTAAATACGTCGTAATGTTATCAATGACGTCAATAGAATTTCTTAACAAAAAGGGGCGATAATCAAGATTTAATAATGCTAAAAGCTATAAGTTTAGACAACCAATCAGAATTTTTAAGTTGTATAATTGCACAAAACATAATACTAAATACCCCATACAAGCAATGCAAAACAGGAATGTAGAAGAAAGCATACAATGTAAGTGTATTTATGAAGTAATAAAATAATAACAATAAGGGCGATAATCCAAACATGGCTACGTAACTATACAAATTAAACTAAATTAAATTGGATAATTATCCAATATGTACTCGGTTATATACTTATAAGAAATGTTAAACTTGGTATATTGATGAAACGGAAGTTTCGAAATTTCTTTAAATATGCGTAACTGTGTACCACCTTTGGCAGTGCATTTAAAAAACAGGGATTTTATTCGGGAAAGAAACAGTTCTTTGTTGTTACATACGGTCAAAAATCGTAATGCCTGTGAATAGAAAACATTATATAGTGTTGTATCTGGTATGTTACTATAAATTGACGGATATTTTACTACTTCAAAACCGAATTTGTCCGTTTTGTCGAAAATACCAACATTAAATCTATTGTTAATGATATTGATGTCCAGGTCAAGAACAGATGCAATTTGGGTGCCGGAATTTTCTTTATTTAATATTAGTTCAGGGGGATATATTTCACTTTTATATTTATTGAAATTTCCATTATCATTGATGGGTGTTATGTCATCAATGTAACGGAAGGTGTAGTTGAGACTTTTAGCTACTTTGTAATCTGTTTTTCTTTTATGGTCCTGAAAATAGAATTCATATTTATGTAAATGTATGTATACTTAAAGGGCCAACATTTTTGAAGTTATTTTTTGATTTTGATTTCCTTTCACCGGCATGTTGCCAGAACACATATGAAGCAAAAAAAAGGGCCCTTTGGTGATACCTGAAGTTTCTCCCCTATATAGGACAAAGGTCACCAAATATTCCTGGGCCGTCACCCACGAATGTAGGGCGAAAGTTATTTTTAATCTCTCTCCCTTTCTCTTTTCCCCCCTTTTGCATGGCGATTTTTGTTGACTTTTTGTTGTAGAATCGAAAAAAAGGGTTTGAAAATAAATTTTCTGCCAGGTTTTGGTGAATATTCATGATTTTGAGGCGGAAGGATACAAGAGTTGTGAGGTTGGTTACGTTGAAATGTAGGGCCTGACACTGCATGTTTTCTCGTCCCTATTTCAAGCTTGTGTATCTCAATTTTTTCATGGTCAACCTCATACATGCTTTTGGGCAATAGTTTGCCATATGTTGCTCCATCTGTGGCAAAAAGCGTTTACCCAGAATGAGCTTTTTTTTTCTTCTTTGAAACATTAAATTCTTGCATTTCCTTCATGTAGGAAGCAATATCTCAGTCTTTCTGGGCATTTTTTACTACATCATTCTGTTTAAAGAGGCTAATATGCCCCCCCCCAACCCTTTTTTATTAATGTGTTTTGAGAGATTTAATTGCACCTGTGTTGACAATTGGAGTAGTAATTGAAATTTGGGGTTGAATTACAGCTCAAAATATTATTTGTCACCAAAAAATGGTTATTTTGTACATTTCAAGTATTTCTTACCTTTTCTGTTTAAAGTCAAACTTAGAACTCTAAAACATGCCAGGCAAATGAGACCACACCCTGGAACAAAACTGGTGTAAATGTGTAAATGTCAGCCTCATGCTCAATATTTTGTTATCAAAATCTAGGATTTGTGATGTTTCTTGCAATTATCTGGCTTATAGAACAATAAAATGTAAATTTTGCTCCTTTTCAGGCCTCCTTTTTGGTGTCAATTCTGTCACAACCACTTTTTTGACTTCATTTTTTCAGGAAATTGATGTAAAGGTCAAGACATCTTGCTTCAGCACAAGGATTGCACTAACACTTTGTAGAATGCCTCTGAGGTTTGAGATGTTGGAAACCTTGAAATATTCCCAAATTTGTGAAAAATGTGTATTCTGTGACCTTTTTTTTTAAGGGGGAGTGATCATAGACTAAATATTGCATTTCTTTCATGTTGGAAACCTTGAAATATTCCCAAATTTGTGAAAAATGTGTATTCTGTGACCTTTTTGTTTAAGGGGGAGTGATCATAGACTAAATATTGCATTTCTTTCATTCATCAAGGCCTATTTTAAACCATAATTCATATTTATTGCACCTATTTTAGTTTCTATGCACATATGTGAGCCAGGGATGGTAAAACATAGCTGTTGGACATATTCCTTTGATAATGTTAGATCTGCCACCAAAGATTAGTTTGATTCAATCTGTGGCATGGTCAGGGGGTAGGGATACATGTTTTAGTATAAATCTCTAATATTACAATCAATGCAATTGATTTGCAATTTTTCTGTTTGCATATTGTCCACAGATTCTAAAAATATATTTTTTTCCAGGCTGGATATTTAAAAAAGTGGAAAATTATTGGTATTTTGAAAGATGCTACATGTAAATTTGATACATTTTTCATGACATGGCAGTAAAAAAATATTTTTTTGAACAAAATTCCAAATTATAAGTGTTTTCTATGTAGTTTGTTTGCAATTTGTCTAAATTTTTCACAGAACTCAAATACTGCCTCCAATAAGGTAGATTTTAAAATTTTAGCACAAAAGGTCCATGGCCCTCAGATACACCACTGTACATAAAGCAGCATGTATACTTAAAGGGCCAACATTTTTAAAGTTATTTTTTGATTTTGATTTCCTTTCACCGGCATGTTGCCAGAACACATATGAAGCAAATAAAAAGGGCCCTTTGGTGATACCTGAAGTTTCTCCCCTATATAGGACAAAGGTCACCAAATATTCCTGGGCCGTCACCCACGAATGTAGGGCGAAAGTTATTTTTAGTCTCTTTCTCCCTTTCTCTTTTCCCCCCTTTTGCATGGCGATTTTTGTTGACTTTTTGTTGTAGAATCGAAAAAAAGGGTTTGAAAATACATTTTCTGCCAGGTTTTGGTGAATATTCATGATTTTGAGGCAGAAGGATACAAGAGTTGTGAGGTTGGTTACGTTGAAATGTAGGGCCTGACACTGCATGTTTTCTCGTCCCGATTTCAAGCTTGTGTATCTCAATTTTTTCATGGTCAACCTCATACATGCTTTTGGGCAATAGTTTGCCATATGTTGCTCCATCTGTGGCAAAAAGCGTTTTACCCAACGAAAATTTGGGAAAAAGTTAGAGCCGGTCTAAGAGACAAGAATTAACATTAGAGTCAATGGGGAAAGAATTAGTGACCTGTGGCCTGTCTGTGTAATAATAATAATAATAATTTACTTATAGAGCGCCTATAATCCAATACTTAGATTGCTCTATGGCGCTATTACATTATAGTAAAAGTATAAAATATAAAACACCTCAATAATAAGAACATTGCACAATTAGAATAAAATATGGTATACAATAATAAAAAGTTAACTCTGAAAAATCTTAAGCATTTAACAATTAAAATGGTTTTTAAAAAGGTGGGTCTTTAACTTTTTCTTAAAAACAGGCAGGGAAGGGGAATCTTTAATTTCAGAAGGTAACTTATTCCATAGTTTAAAAGCAGCAAAACTATAAGACCTTTCCCCAAATGAGGATTTTGCATGATAGGGCATTAGCAAGTTTTTGTTTTGTGATCTAAGTGTGCGTGTAGGAATATATGGGGTCACTAGTTGTTTGAGGTAGTCAGGTGAGTCTTCAATATTAATGACAGCGTATGTTAGAGAGAGTATTTTAAATTCAATTCTGCTAGTAACTGGCAGCCAATGCAGTTGGTGTAAAATAGGGGTGATATGTTCACAAAGTTTAGTTCTAGTTATGACTCGTGCGGCTTTGTTTTGAATTTTTTGTAATCTATTTAGCTGAAGAGAAGGCAAGTTAAACAATAAAGAATTACAATAATCAAGGCGGGAGGTTACAAGTGAGTTGACAAGCATTTTAGAAGTATCAGTATCAATAAAGTTTCTTATACGACCTATATTATATAGTTGAAAATTGGCGGATTTACACATATTCGACACATGTTCTTTCATGTCAAAATTTTTCCCAAATTTAACACCGAGGTTCTGTACACTGTTACTTGGATGTATGACAGCACCACCCACTTTAACATATTTTTTAATAATTGATGAGAGTCTATGATCGGTTCCTATTTTTAATAATTCAGTTTTATCATCGTTTAGTTTTAAAAAGTTGTTGTTCATCCAGTTTTTTACATTATCAATACACTTCTCCAACTTAATGATTTGTTTACTTTCGTTGTCGGGTGTTACAGCCACATACAGTTGTGTGTCGTCTGCGTATATATGATAGTCTAAATTGTGATCTCTAAGAAGTTTACCAAGTGGGCAAGTATAAGCCGTAAATAATAACGGACCGAGTACTGATCCTTGCGGAATTCCATATTTTATGTCTACTGGTTTTGATGTCTGCTTATTTATGACAACAGACTGTCTTCGTGAAGTGAGATATGATTCAAACCATTTCAGGGCATAGCCAGTAATTCCAAAATAATCTTTTAAACGTGTAAGTAGAAGTGCTTGGTCGATGGTATCAAAAGCAGCACTTAGGTCAAGAAGAACTAGAAAAACCACATTTTTATTATCTAGATTAATTAAAATATCATTTTGCACTCGGAGTAAAGCCGTTTCAGTACTATGGAGTTTTTTGTATGCGGATTGAAAGGGTTCGTCCAGATGCTGAAATTGTAAATGGGCTTTAAATCTAACAGACACTGCTTTTTCCACAAGTTTAGATAAAAATGATAGGTTAGATACTGGCCGATAATTTTTGAAGATGTTACTGTCTAAAGTACTTTTTTTGATTAAGGGAAAAACTAAAGCTTTTTTCAGAACATCAGGGAAGGTACCAGTTGATAATGATGTATTTACAATATAAGTAAGAACAGGACACAGTTCGTCGATGCACAGTTTCAGAAGCGGTGATGGAAGCGGATCTAACTCGCATGTCGAAGACGATGATTTGGCAACGAGTTGCTTGATTTCTTTGTCTGATGTCGGGGAAAATTCTGACATAACTTGAGAAGGTGGTGATATAACAGATAGACATGTTGTCTCGGAGTTATTGTCTGTTTCAAGTTCAGTCCTAATATTATCAATCTTGTCACTAAAATATTTAGAAAACTCTTCAGCAAGGTCAGCATCATGGGTGTAATCTGGTAGTATTTGTTGATTATGCGGTTTCAGGATACTATTGACTATGTTTTGAAGTACTTTTGGGTTATCCTTATTAACATTGATTTGTTCTAAAATATAGTCTTTTTTTACTCTGCCAATCAAATTATTTGTTTTGTTCCGCGCTTGAGTATATAGCTGTCTATTAATCTCAAGATTAGAATTTCGCCAAAGCCTTTCCATGGACCGTCTATGGATTTTACTCTGTCGAATTTCATCAGTAAACCATTTCCGATTTGGTCGAATAGTAAATTTGGCTTTTTTAATGGGAGCATGGTCATCAAGAATATTTCTTAGAGTGTCATTATAAAGATTAATTTGTTGATCAATATTTGCTATGTCGAGTTCCTTTAATATTTTAGAGTTAATAATATCTGATCGAAAATCTTCAATGTTAATGTTACGTATTTTTCTATATGTAATTGTCTGTTGTTTAGGTACGGGTTTTTTTATCTTGAGCTTAGTAAATATGCTAAAGTGGTCTGAGACCAGGTCGTCACAAATATGGACATCTTCCACAGTGTCGTCTAAAACCCTAGTTATCACCACATCAAGTAAATGACCTTTTCTGTGCGTACTGCCAGTAGTATGCTGTTTAAGATTAAATGAATCTAAAATATCATAAAATTTATTTGATATGCTACACTTGACATCATCGAGATGTAGATTTAAATCCCCAACAAGTAGTAAACGAGAAGATGAGTCAAAAGTTTCGTACAGTAGATCAGTGAATTCACTGAGAAAAACATCACGACTGGATGAAGGTGGACGGTATAAACAAACAATTCTAAGGACTTCATTAGAACATTTTACATGTATGTCAAGGTGCTCAAAAGACGTGAAAGGACCAAGGGACTGATTTTTTGATGTTTCTAGTACCGATTTATGAAAAACAGCTAGTCCGCCTCCTCTACGACCTATTCGATTTTCAGTAACTGCAGAATAATTTGATGGCAAAAGTTTGTGTAGAGTAACCGTATAGCCATGTTTCAACGGCTACAAATATGTCCAAATCATTATCTAGCAAATATTCCTGAAGTTCATCAGTTTTATTCCTAATTGACTGACAATTTAAAACACAGAGATTAAATGAATTTAGTACATTACCAGACTTTTCACTACTTTTTGTATCAATAGATCTGAGGTTATTATGGTTAACACCCCTGTATTTTCTTGTTGATCTAGGTTTATTAGTTACCCTTATTTTAGGTTGTATAATTTCAAACGAAGTACAAATATTTTCTTTGGTGTTTACTATAAGATCTGAAAACTGTTCAATGTTGTTTTTCATCCTGTGATCTATAAACTGTAGGTTTTTATTCAAGCTGATTAGTTTTTCTCTACAATAGGTTATCATGATTATTACTCACTTCATGAACTCACCACACTTTGTTATTTAAAAATTTGCAAATTGTACAAAATCTAAAACACTTCCAATAGAAATTTTTGTATAAAAATGAGCCAAGGTAACTCCCCAAGTCACAAGTAAAAGATAGTAGCTAAAATCAATTTAAATCTATTAAAATTATAAGAAAAACCAGAGAGCAAGACACAGTGCAACCACTAGGCAGCCATCTTGAACACCAAAGAAGAACAAGGCTTTGACTGAAATGCCTTAGTTTTGAATATATGAAGACTAAATTATCAGAAAATATGTATAAGATATTTTGAGTACAGAAAAATTAAAAAAATATAAAATTAAATTTTTTTTATTAAATTTTGTCGAAAAATTGTGATTTTAATGCAAATTTCTCAAATTTCAGTTTTTATTTAATTTCTAACAGTAAGAAAAATACTTTAATGTCCAATTTTGGATTACTTAGCCTCACAAAGCACAGATAAAGTGAACAGTATTATAATTTCTCCTAATTTTGTCTAAAAATCAGGAAAATTCACCGAAAATCTACAGATTGTCCCATTTCGGTGTAGTAATTAATGCTTACATGACTACTGAAATGAGTCAAAATGTCTAAAAATACCCTTATTTTCATTGCTAATATAACTGAGATGGGATCTATAGTTTGTCAGGTTTAGAAATAACTCCAGCTTTCCTACAGAGAATTGAAATTGGGTCACACTCAGTTAATAATGTACAGCAGATGGATATGTACAAAATGTTCAAAATAGGGGTTGGCTCCATTTTGCCACTATTTTACCCAGAATGAGCTTTTTTTTTCTTCTTTGAAACATTAAATTCTTGCATTTTCTTCATGTAGGAAGCAATATCTCAGTCTTTCTGGGCATTTTTTACTACATCATTCTGTTTAAAGAGGCTAAAATGACCCCCCACCCTTTTTTATTAATGTGTTTTGAGAGATTTAATTGCACCTATGTTGACAATTGAATGGTAGTAATTGAAATTTGGGGTTGAATTACAGCTCGAAATATTATTTGTCACCAAAAAATGGTTATTTTGTACATTTCAAGTATTTCTTACCTTTTCTGTTTAAAGTCAAACTTAGAACTCTAAAACATGCCAGGCAAATGAGACCACACCCTGGAACAAAACTGGTGTAAATGTCAGCCTCATGTTCAATATTTTGTTATCAAAATCTAGGATTTGTGATGTTTCTTGCAATTATCTGGCTTATAGAACAATAAAATGTAAATTTTGCTCCTTTTCAGGCCTCCTTTTTGGTGTCAATTCTGTCACAACCACTTTTTTTGACTTCATTTTTTCAGGAAATTGATGTAAAGGTCAAGACATCTTGCTTCAGCACAAGGATTGCACTAACACTTTGTAGAATGCCTCTGAGGTTTGAGATGTTGGAAACCTTGAAATATTCCCAAATTTGTGAAAAATGTGTATTCTGTGACCTTTTTGTTCAAGGGGGAGTGATCATAGACTAAATATTGCATTTCTTTCATTCATCAAGGCCTATTTTAAACCATAATTCATATTTATTGCACCTATTTTAGTTTCTATGCACATATGTTAGCCAGGGATGGTAAAACATAGCTGTTGGACATATTCCTTTGATAATGTTAGATCTGCCACCAAAGATTAGTTTGATTCAATCTGTGGCATGGTCAGGGGGTAGGGATACATGTTTTAGTATAAATCTCTAATATTACAATCAATGCAATTGATTTGCAATTTTTCTGTTTGCATATTGTCCACAGATTCTTAAAGGGCCAACATTTTTGAAGTTATTTTTTGATTTTGATTTCCTTTCACCGGCATGTTGCCAGAACACATATGAAGCAAATAAAAAGGGCCCTTTGGTGATACCTGAAGTTTCTCCCCTATATAGGACACAGGTCACCAAATATTCCTGGGCCGTCACCCACGAATGTAGGGCGAAAGTTATTTTTAGTCTCTCTCTCCCTTTCTCTTTTCCCCCCCTTTTGCATGGCGATTTTTGTTGACTTTTTGTTGTAGAATCGAAAAAAAGGGTTTGAAAATACATTTTCTGCCAGGTTTTGGTGAATATTCATGATTTTGAGGCGGAAGGATACAAGAGTTGTGAGGTTGGTTACATTGAAATGTAGGGCCTGACATTGCATGTTTTCTCGTCCCTATTTCAAGCTTGTGTATCTCAATTTTTTCATGGTCAACCTCATACATGCTTTTGGGCAATAGTTTGCCATATGTTGCTCCATCTGTGGCAAAAAGCGTTTTACCCAACGAAAATTTGGGAAAAAGTTAGAGCCGGTCTAAGAGACAAGAATTAACATTAGAGTCAATGGGGAAAGAATTAGTGACCTGTGGCCATATAGGAGGCAGACCACCATTAAATTTCACAAATTGTAATTCGTCTATTTATAGCAATTCTCTCTCTTTCTCTTTTCTCCCCCTTTGCATTGACATTTTTGTTGATTTTTTGGTCTAGAATGGAAGAAGAGGGTTTGAATTAATATTTTCTGCTAGGTTGTGGTAAATATTGCTGATTTTGAGGCAGACGGATAATTAGAGAGATTCTACTATCCCGTTTCCGAGATCGGCTCCGGCTAAGCAGAGCGTCACATTACGTGACGTCATCGATTTGGTGTGTTATGAAGCTAAGCCGTTCCCGTGTTCCGAGATAAATCGCTTCTGAGACGTAAGTGTAAAACGGCGTAGGTATTTTCTAAATTTTTTAATTTTACGAAATAAATCACTAGATTTAGAATATTAAGTAGTAAGATTAGCATATGGAGACCTTCATGAATCAGGCGTTGGCGCAATTATTTCCCTGTAAACTCGAATAATTTGGTCGTAAAGTGAAGTACGATGACAAGTACTGAAGTAGGTAACGTAATCTCCAATTGCTTCGCCGTAGCAGAACCAAAATATCACGTCTCGTCTCCGAGATCGGCTCCGGCTAAGCCTATCTCGGAGCCGATCTCGGAAACGGGATAGCAGAACCTGTCTAATGAGTTATCAGGTTGGCTACGGGTAGTACGGTGGTATGTAGTTTACAGTTACGTGTTTTGGGTAGGATTCTTCAAGTTGGTGTATCTCAAAATTTTGGTGGTCAACCTCATACAAATTTTAGTGCAAAGACAGGGTCATTTGTTCCTTAGACTATAGTGAAAAGCATTCAGCCCAACGAAAATTTGGGAAAAAGTTGGAGGTGGGCAAAGAGGCTAGAATTATCGCCCTTATTGTTAAAATTATTTGACGTTCTAACACCTGACGTCAACTGGCTGACTATCGCCGTTGAAGAGACGACCACTGAGAAGATCGGTCGCATTTGTTTGTTACGTCTTTTTTGTAAATCATTTTAGTGAAGCCTGTACCACAACAGGCCCGGGACTGTACAGCGCAGTGGACGCTTACAGCTGGCCCCCGGATCCATTCACTTGATTTGATAATTGTTTAGTTTTTGCAATGTCTATTTTCTGTCTTGTCCGCAGGTTTATCTTGTATTTTTTATTTTGCGTGTAGTGCAGTCATCCTGCATTTACTATTGAAGTCAATGGGGAAATTAATGGTGGTCTGCCTCCTATATATATGTAAACAACCTGAAAGTAGACGAGAGGCCTGAATTTGATGATATGATCTCTAAATTGCCAGAAAATGTGATATATGACATATTGATAGTAAAAAAGTGAAATGGTAAA
Source organism: Patella pellucida (assembly GCA_917208275.1). Classification (NCBI taxonomy): domain Eukaryota; kingdom Metazoa; phylum Mollusca; class Gastropoda; family Patellidae; genus Patella; species Patella pellucida. The sequence continues at coordinate 354,763 of OU795041.1, forward strand.
ATTTCAAAAATATTTGACAGATTTGTGAGGAACATTTTTGATTTTAGTCCAAATTTGGTGATTTTCAGTGTTTATTTACTTTTAAAAATTAGTGGAAAATATTTTAATGTATAATTTTTACGCAATATAAATGTTAGACGGGAAGAAAGTACAATAATTTCACTCAATTTTGCCTAAAAATCATGAAAATTTGCCTGAAATTCTTCGGATAACCCCCAATACTGCTGTCAAAATTTTAATTATTCATCTGTTGCAAAATGCACCAAATTGTGTTGCATGTTTTTCTTTCCTTTGTTAAATAACTAGGAAAAAAATCATGTGTTTTTCAGATATTGAAAAAGTATCCATGTGTTTGTCAGAAATTTAAAAGTTAAGAAATTTAGTCTAATTACATGTATGTACTGGCTCACCCTCCCCACCCCACCCCTTTTCTTGAACATGATATTTTTCCTAATTTCTTATTTTTGACTTACATTTTGGCTTGTATAACGTCTTGGCGACTTTCGACTTAGTAATATTTTGTACTTATTGATGTCAGTAAGTAGGCAACAAGACGGTATACTAGCCAAAATGCAAGTCGAAAATAGGAAATTAAGAAATAAACGTGCGCACTATTAGCGACCTATCATTTTGGCTTGCTTTCGTACTGGCGACTTTCGACCTTCGTGTTTTGAAGGGGCGAAAAGTAGAAATTATGAATGGTAGTTATAGGCTTCCATAGTATGGAATCCATACCGACCCGTCCTAACTCCCTGTATTCATGGGCTGAAATAGCAAGAAAACGCATTTGAGGACCGTCAAATTTCCCAAATTATCGGGGGGGGGGGGTCGCCCCTTCTCTTCTCGTAGACAACAGAAGCCACTGTTTGTTCAGACAACTCATATTCTGCTCCCCACACTCAACAAAGCAACACGAGGTGAACAAACATACACAGGACAAACTGTTTATTTTTCAATTTAGTTTATTGAACTTTATATATCAATGGTTGATCAATCACTACCAACAAACTGATTCTCCACATTTTAAAACTGAAATATAACAAATTATTTATATTATACAAGCAACCATAGCGAAAGGTCGGGTCAGAAAATGAAACGTTATAAGAAAATGAGATTCATGGAAAAAGCAGTGTGTTAGTTTTACAGGTTCAACTACTGTATATTTAAACATGTTTATAAATGCACATCAGATCATATTGATACACAAATCAAGCCATATTGATGAGTGTGGTTTATATATAATGAATATTTACCTGCACAGAATCCATCAACACAGGGGGAACCCCAACAAACATTGTTGTCACTACATGGTACTATAAAAAGAAGTAATATATTATTACACGGGAGAGAATAAACTATCTATACATAGACAGAGTCCAGATAACAGTCCGTCCTAACACAGTACGGGGGGTCACGTGCCTAAGTAGGTAAGATGCTGGCTCGCTTGCCTGGACGTCGGGTGTTCGATTCCTGCATTGGCCAAGAAAGTTCATCACGAGGTCCTGTGTTCATAAAGGCGTGCACGTAAAAGGTCCCTTGGTAAGTGGAATTCGATGTATGAGTAGGCCGTCGCCCGCGCAAAATTTTACTCATAGCACACTGTATGGCGTATGCCCGTCTTCATAAGTCCAGGTTAGGAGCAAAACAATAGGACGTTAAACCCAATTTCATTTCTAACACAGTACGCTTTATTCAACCAGAGGGTTATGATCAATATACTACTTGTCAAACACAAATAGATGACTCGACCAACACTTGTATTACAGGAGACTGTCCAGGATATCAGGATGGTGATCATATACCTGACAGTTGTATTCATAATAAGCCAATATGAGTGTCTTGTCATAGTATTTATAAAAAGAAATAAATAACTCGAGTTGGTATAAATATATAAATACATAGGGTTTATGTTAATGATCTACTGTCTATAGTATAATTCATAATTACCGAAACAAGCTCCATCTTTACAACTGCCATCAGATTCGGAAGGGCAAGTTTCACCATCATCCTGCTCATCACATCTTTGTACAGCTATAATAAAGATAATTTACAATATAGAATATGATGTTTAAGATTCTCTTTCATCAGATACAAGTATAACATGATCAGGTGGACAAATTACAAATCAAATCAGTCAACATAGAATAGTGTTACCAGATGTTCCTCTTGTTAAGGTATTAAGTATATGCTTCAAGAAGAACCGTATTAATAATGAACAATGTTACAAGATGTTCCTCTAGATAAGTACTTTTAAAAAAGTATATGCTTCAAGTTTAAACGTATTAATAATGAACAAGATGCGTTATGAATAACATACATGTCTATCTATGTTATACTTACATCTGCACGTGTCATTTACACATGTTGTAGGAGTAAATAACGAACCAATACAGAATCCTTCCCCACATCGATCACCTGAAACAATTGAAGTATTGGAGAGTGATGGCTGCTACTACAATCAAGGGCAGATAATCTGAATTCGTGACTAATCCCGTATATGAACCCAGAGGTTTATGGAGAAGAACGGAACGATATCATTGGGGATATAGAGAATTATGTAATATTGTAAGATAGTAAAATAAACAACATACCAATAGGGAAACAGTATGTACGTATGTCATCTATTGTCCTATCACAAATATCACCTGGAATATAAAACATGAATATGAAATAAAACCAAGTACGAACAATAAATTAAACGCTATATTAACGTATTCTGACATGTCAGTAAATCATATATTGGTTGCTGACATGTCATACAGGAAGTTACGGATTGTGTTGGTGCTATCATACAGAAAGTCAAGGACTGTGTTGGTGCTATCATGCGGGAAGTCAAGGACTGGTGTTGGTGCTATCTTTACCCCCTGTTTTTAGACCGCTTCGTGAAATTGTTAAGTCGTAGTTAAATTATCAACAGTTTGTAAACCTTGTGAATCAGTACGTCAAACAGTCTTGACAATGTTTGAGAGTTTTGTTGACTGGTCTAATGACATGTATATTCGTTAGCAATTCAATTCTGAGGTACGATAATACAATTTTAATCAACGAACAGATGACATGTTATATTTACCTCTGACTACACAAGTATCATCAATACAAACTTCGCGGTTAGTTGTATCACAGGCTGTACCTCCACATTTTGTGGCTGAAAAATATAACCATATTACAGATGAGACAATTGTCAAACTATTTAAGATTTACCTATTTTGTAATAATTAATTGAAATAGGATAAACCAATCCATGGAATATGTCTAGTTAATTTGTAGATTAATACCCAGAGTGGAATTTTAACTTTAATTGTATCAGTAAATAACAACACACTAGTTATTTGAGTCGTTTGTGAATAGGAAATGGGTGGATTTGTTATAAATGTAGCTGATAAAAGACTAGATATCTTACCATCGCTCGTACATAAAAAAGCGATACATTCTCCATCTCTTTGTTTACACTCGGTCACATTACATACCCTCACTGTAAAACAATTATAATAATAAAAATATCGTCACGTTACATACTCTATTGCACTATGGACATACTCTTACTGTAAAATAATATTCAGTATGATTTAAGGCGAGGCTATCTGATAAGAGATCATTGCACAATGGACAATAGGTGAGACCTCGTCTGATCAGGTGACGTGTTTATTAGAAAGACAAAAATCACAACAGATACTTACTGTTACAAGTAGCTCCACCAAAACCAAAGGTGCAATTACAAACACCCTCACCCACACATTGTCCACCGTTCAAACATACCACGTTATCACATAGATCAACTAAAAAAACACAGTGATATTTAGACACAAAAACCATATGATTCACTAGCAGATAATGTAGTGTTGGCTCTAAAGACAATAATCACAACAATACTTATATGCAACGTTACAAGTAGCTCCACTACAATTGCAAACACATTCACTCACACATTGTCCTCCTTTCAAACATTCTACACTAATGGTTTTTATTTTATTTTAATTTTACATTATCGCATGGATCTACTGAAAACTACAGTAATACTAATATCACTATTTAGATAAGCCCAATGATAAAGGGGTGAACAATTCTGTTTTTCTATTAAAAAAATAGTATCAGTTTATCCATGATATATTGCCAGTACGTTCTTGCAATCACCAATCTATTAGGTAATAAATTTGTTATGTTGACATATTATCTAATATGTTCCGATTACCTTTGACAAGAAGTAAAAAGGCATATTATTCAGCGGACAAAATTTTATAATCATAGCGAGTGGTTTCATACCACTAGACCTGCCGGAACAGCTTTCAATTTTTAGTTTTCATCCTAACCCACCTAATTTTAAAAATTAGAAAAAATCAACTACATGACGTAACATGGTTTGAAAAGCCTTACGTAAGCTCTTTCAAATACAACTTGGATTTAAACATATTTTCGAGCCCTCTGGACAAGTAAGATAGGTTGTAATGGATAATTTACACAACAGGTAGGACACTTACACATCTAGTAGTTAGAATAAGACTAATTTTTTTTCTGGACCTGTCAAGCCAGCAAGAGTGTTAATATTGTCCCTTTAAGTGAACACAAAATCACTAAGACTACACTATATGACACCAATACAAATCCATAAAGCATTAATAAAAAGACAAGTTGTGCCATAAAACATATTTTAACTGGTGGATTTTGAAACTGTGAAGGTTAGGAAAGGCATATATTCAACTTTGAATTTGGAATAATACTTGATTTGGTCACAATAAGTAGAAAATATAGAGAGCTCTCTACTGCTGCTACAAAGCGCAAGGGAGATAACTCATAATATAGCTATATAGGAGATTTTGGTGGTCAACCTCATACAAATTTTAGTGCAAAGACAGGGTCATTTGTTCCTTAGACTATAGTGAAAAGCATTCAGCCCAACGAAAATTTGGGGAAAAGTTGGAGGTGGGCAAAGAGGCCAGAATTAACATTGAAGTCAATGGGGAAATTAATGGTGGTCTGCCTCCTATATAGGAGATATTTTAACATCTTAGATTTGACCACGATTTGACATTTGAAACTATGCTAACAGAGAAAAACTGTGTGGTTTTCAATGAAAGTGTTAAAGGACCTAAGTCCGTAACTCAAAATCCTCGAAAATCTTCGACATGTAAAACACGAATTATTGGTCAATTTAAATCAACATTGATGTTGTGATCTTACCTGGAAACGGTAGGTCTCTGATATCAAATATTTAAAACAACATAAACAGTTTACCATTGGTACACGAATCGTGTACCACAGACCGTTTCAGCGTCACTTGTAACAAGTGACAAGAAAGAACGAGGCTAGACATATTCAATAACTCCTGTTAAACTATGGGACCATATCTTATCTGGTGGGCATGCGCAGTAGACTGGAATAACCAGACACTATAATTTCCTCTTTGGTTAAGACTCCTGCCGTATTTCGCTGGACATAACTGATTTGAAATTATAGTCAAAACGGAAACAATTTAATGTAAATCAGTTTATATACAATCAGATTATATTATTATATGCGTTGCGACCCAATAAGGTCAATTTCTAGGTCCGAAATGTTAGCGATTTAGCTCCTTTAACAAGTATAATATTGCATCATGATTACTGATGCTTGAATTATATTGAATTTATAACATCTTTTTACAGAATGCAATTATGTTTAAAAATAACAATGCTGTGTGGGATTCAAAATTCATGTGCTGAAATTCCACAGTTTTCTGATGTATTATAGTGTCTGAAAATGCATGGATTTTCATAATATTGACCAGGGCATTGCATATAGGTTATTTGTTAGAATACAACATATTTGTTCAAACAGCAAGAACATGTGAGGTATATAGGACTAAGACTAATAATTAGTAGTGCGAGTTATAAATAGACAATTTTTCCCTTAATTTTTTCCCTCCCCTCTTCCTGCATTTTTGGGTTGATTTTTTGGTCTAGAATAGGAGAAAAGGGGTCAAATTTCAAAATTTGACTTGGCGTTGGATTCACAAAGAAACCAGTTATCATTACTGGAGCGAAGTTGGCGGTTGGGTTGATATTGATATAATAACTGAGATAGGTATACAGGAGCCAAATCATTTAGACATTTAAAGGTTAATAGTATGATTTTATAGTCAATTCTGTAATAGTCGAGTAAAAATAGCATTTTACCGAGAACAAATTGCAAGAAATTTTTTTTTTGCATTTTCCAACTTTTTAGGCCCCGTAGGTCGTGAAAATGAAAATCGGCCAAAATCGGACTTCGAATAAGGATTTTACAAGGGGTCAAAGGTCATGGGCTGTGAAAATTAGCCTAAAAACTTTGTTTTGTCATAACTTCTTGAATAATGGTCGTATTCTAACAAACTTGGTGTCAAACTTGGGGTTTTCGGGCATGGTGAATTCAATGACACCATTACTTTTGACGCTTAACGTCACGTTAAGGCGATGGCACCACTGTAACGTCACGATGTCATACACAATTACGCCATAGTTTCTGACGTTATTTCGTAAACTAAAATGGCGTCCACAGTGATATTTTAATAATGGTCGTATCGTAACAAACTTGGTGTCAAACTTGGGGTTATCTGTGGGTTTTACCTATGGTTCTGTTGAATTGTTGGCTGCAGCGTTGTGTATGTACCTGAGAACCTCACTATAAGATGAACAGACACCAAGCGCGTTTAGTAAATCAACTATGTTTCTACATTTATGGACAGCGTAGGTACTAGCTGCGATGCCGAAACTCAGCGGCGCTATTACAGACCGAGGACATATGTTGTGAACCAAAGTTTGAGCCAAAAAACATGATTTTGGTGTCGGGTTGTTTTCGTCCATGATACACTCAACGAAGTATTTTAGTAAATCTGGAGTTGAGGCCCAGATTGTTTCTACTTCAATGTCACTGCTCTTGGGATATGTGTCTATTCCCGGGAAGTCTGCGCTTCTTAAACCCATTGCATCCAAAATATTTAATTACAGAAATGCATTATCTGACATCAATGCAAAAGACTTATACAATAACCCTCTACCATGTTCTTGTTCTACGTCGTCCTCCCTTTACCCGCCAGCTGGACATGTGGTCACTGGTGATTTGAACATAGTCCAGAATAATAAGCTACGAGAAATTTTGTCCAAAGGACCCAAATACCGGGAACCGCAACCATTTTCATGGGATCAACATTTCAAACTTATTATGGATGCCGTAGAGGACTACGCTAGATCATGGGCCTAGAGGGAAGGTGTTATCTCGGATACTCTCTCTGATTGGACTAAGTCTATCAGTCGTTTACTTAAACGAAGAATATACATGCAACGTTTGTCAGTTGACACTAGGCCTAAGTCTATTTTCAATGATGTTAGCATTGTTGAAAATCTGAATGCCTTGCATGACAATTATGTCATTGTGCCAGCTGACAAAGCGTCCAATAACATAGTGTTTATTTGTAAACGACATTATTTTGACTGTCTGTTCAAAGAACTTAAATGTGGATATTAAAAAATTCCAATGAATTACTACTTGATGATTTGCAATCTAGATCCCTTGCTTCAGATTCATCTATTCAAACGTTTGACTTTTCTACTTTGTTCACTAAAATTCCCCATAGTAAATTAAAAGCCAGATTGAAAGACATCATTCACAGTGTCTTTTCGTCTAAATCGGGTACTGCTCGATATCAATATTTAGTTGTAAATTATAATTCTACATATTTCGTTAAGTATCACAGTGATTCAAAGAACAAATACACGGCCATCAAGATAATTCAAATGTTGGATTTTTTAATTGATAACATCTTTGTTGAATTTGAACACCAAAACTGTTTATCCGGACAAGTAACCCTTTAAAGATTTCGGGTCAATTGTTTCGTTGGGTGACCTTACAACCGATTACGGTTAGTTGAGAGGGTTATGCAGTAAATAAGCCATGTGCCGTACTTGATAGAGAAAGGCAAATTTCAACTACACATCAATTTTTATAAACAAATGTTCGGTTTAATCCAGATACCACAAAATACACCTTGGGACACCGGTCTCAAATTCCAGATGAAGACTGACGGATTTAAGTCGTTTGAAAACGTATCATAAATACTGAAGTAGTTGCTCGGCCCTTGACTCGAATATTTTAAGGAATTTTAACACAAAATTTAGCAGTTTTATTCCCAAATTATTTTTCGGGATTAGCCCTTTAAAAGTCTGTTTTTTATCTTCACTATTCTCTGTAAGAATTCTCTAGTGATTTTATCACTCATGGTCACAAATGTGGTCATATCATCACATCCGACACGGGAATTAATCGAGATAACATCACCATAATGATCAATCAATTTTGTTTTCAGCCATTTTTTCGAGTACGCCTGGCTTGAACCGATCGTATATTCGGCCATTTTTATCACCAACTCTGATATAGTTGCTTTTCGTTCATTTTCTAAGTATTTACATGCTTTAACAAAGGCTTCATTTTGCTCTTCGTTCACTGGTCTACCGTGAATGCGGGCCTCTTGAAATTTAAATTCATAGCCATGGGAAGCAGGTACAGCTCTACCTGTTCGAAAATTACCATCACATTGATGGTGGTACACGACATCCGCGGCATGTAAATCGACCGAATAGTTCTCAAGTCTACCCTTCACCTCTAGCGCCCAGTCATCTTTTCTCTCATCCACGACCTTAGAAATACTCTGAACAAAACCATCGGTCTTCACTGAGCTTGAACCCACATCAGATAAAAACGCTTCATCACCACAGTAAAGACAGCCTTTACTCTCATACGATCGCCGTTTCTGACCAGGTTTTACATTTGTTATATCACATAGCATCCATTTTTTTTGTTTGTGAACGTGGGTCCCGACCTTAACGTTGTCACTAATCGACACGCCTCTCTCTTTTGGCAGCTGTTTCGATACCTTTTCGGTATAAGCTTACCGCTGACAGAAGACGATTCACAGCAAAGGGGACATCGGGTTTTTTGTTACCTCAGCCATTCATACATTAATGTTCACTCAAATGTCAGAGATTTAGCACTAATCAAATTTATTAAACGTTTTCTTCCTAAAATATCACTGTGGACGCCATTTTAGTTTACGAAATAACGTCAGAAACTATGGCGTATTTGTGTATGACGTCGTGACGTTACAGTGGTGCCATCGCCTTAACGTGACGTTAAGCGTCAAAAGTAATGGTGTCATTGAATTCACCATGCCCGAAAACCCCAAGTTTGACACCAAGTTTGTTAGGATACGACCATTATTCAAGAAGTTATGACAAAACAAAGTTTTTAGGCTAATTTTCACAGCCCGTGACCTTGACCTCTTGTAAAATCCTTATTCGAAGTCCGATTTTGGCCGATTTTCATTTTCACGACCTACGGGGCCCATAAAGTTGGAAAAAGCATAAAAACAAATTCTTGCAGTTTGTTCTCGGTCAAGCTATATTTTAGGCTAGATTTACTCGACTATAAGTAATAGGTAGCCAGTGGAGGTTGAATAATATTGGTGTTATATGATTAAATTTTGAAGATCCAGTTATAAGGCGGGCAGCAGAGTTCTGGAGTTTTTGTAGTTTGTCGAGAGATTTTTTTAGAACACCAGAAAGCAGCGAGTTAAAATTGTCCAGTCTAGAAATAACTAAAGCTTGAATTAATGACTTAGTAGCATCTGTTGATATATATTTCCTAATTTTACCGATGTTTCTAAGGTGAAAGTAACCAGTTTTACAAATGTTATTTATTTGGCACTCCATATTCATATTTGAATCAAAAATAGCTCCAATGTTTCTAGAAGACTTAGATTGAGTTATAGTAGACTCTCCAACACAAACTGATAAATCGCCATCCAGTTAAGAAAGATTGAATTTTGATCCTATTACTAAATACTCAGTTTTGTCATCATTCAGTTTAAAGAAATTTTGTGACATCCAAACTTTGATGCTATCAATGCACTGTTCAATGTTAATTTTGGATATATTGAAATTGCCACAATTTGAGGGGTTAAACGAAATATAACTGTGTGTCATCAGCGTAGAGGTGATATTCAAGTCCATGTTTTCTAACCAGATCACCAAGAACAATAAACTGTATAAACTGAACAATATCGGCCCAAGTACAGATCCTTGAGGCACTCCAAATTTCAGATGCAATTCAGCGGAAGATGACTGGCCCACAACAACTCGTTGTGTTCTACTAGTGATGTAAGACTGGATTATTTTCAGAGCGTCACATTAGTGATTCCAAAGTCTGTTTCCAAACGATTAATGAGAATCTGATGGTCTACCGTATCAAAAGCAGCAGATAGGTCTAATAGGATCAGAAGAATGCAGTTTTGATTATCTAACGCTGTAAGAATATCATTGTGGACTCTAACTAATGCGGTTTTGGTGCTGTGATACTTCCTATAGGCACTTTGGAAGGGCTCTAGAAGATTTTTTTCTCCAGAAGTTTGGATATGAAACTCAAGTTTGATACAGGTCGATAGTTTTTCTCGATTTCTGGATCCAATGATTTATTTGTGATGAGTGGAAATATTATGGCAGACTTGAAGATGTCTGGGAAAGTATTTTCACTGATTGAAGAATTGATAATATTTGTGATAACACAAATTAAAGATGGAAGGCAGTCTTTCAAAAACTGAGTAGGAATTGGATCAAGTGAGCATGATTTCGATGAACATGAAGTGATAAGTTTTGACAATTCAGGTTCACTGACAGAGTTAAATGAACTGAGTGGGGACGGACGAACTGTCAGATTTGTATCGCAAGATATCCTTTCTCTTGAATTCAGTGCAAGATTAGCTCTAATGGTTGATATTTTATTAAGAAAATATGACTGAGGAAAATTTGTCAGCGAGTTGTTGATCAGTGCCAGATTCGGGTAATAAAGTCACACCATAGTTGTAATCTGATAATGCATTAGAGATACGAAACAGCTCTTTGAATTTGTTGTCGCTATTTTCAATTCTATCAGAATAATACAATTTCTTAGCACCGACAACGCATCTAATCTATTGAAATTGAGCTTCTCTGTCTGATATAGTTCCAGATGGATCTGGAGCTTAGAAATTCTCCATATTCGCTCAGCTTTATTTCTACATCGCTTCGCTTGTAGTGTTTCATCGTTGAACCATTCTGAATTCTAATATGTTTAAAGGGACAACAACATTCGCGCTGGCTTGATAGCTAAAGAAAATATGTTTAAGTTTGACTGGATAAAGCTGGTCGAATGTGGATTGCAATATATCGTTAAATGTGGTTGCTTTGATGTTGACATTATCAAGATTTACTATGTTGGCAATACATGAATTTGACATACAAATGATCTTCAACTTCTTATAACATTTTCTCAACAATATAAAATCCACTTACAACTTGTGAGGGGACTTAGGGACGTTAATTCATCGTTGCGTTTTCTTTTTCTGCTCCAACGGCAGCCATTATGAGTTGGACATGGTTACATATAGTACAAATTATGGACTAGGATTCTGTTGCGTCTAATTTATGGAAACGGACCAAATATTGATGCAAATAAGGACTTCAGCCGTAACAACTACATCCGGTATGGCGCCATGATTCCATAGTTTTCTCACGGCGCTAGACACCATGAGAAAACCTTTTCAAATAAATCTGGGGAGGATGGGTCGGTTGTTACATATGTCAGGTAAGTATAATTTATTCATAAAATTTGAACTTGTGTTCAAATTTTGAAATTTTATTTCTATGAAGCAGAAGGGGGGGGGGGGGTATTCATAGCCAAAATACTAGTCTTAGTACGAAATTCCAGATATAATGTTACATATCAGTGAAAAGCTTGTGGATTGCTCTCTTTAAATATGTAAATAATTTTATGGCACATTCATTTTTAATTACCTTAAAAAGCGATCAAAGTTTGGTAGTATTAAGCTCTATTACTATGATTATGAAGCGGGGGGGGGGGGGAGATTCATAGCCTAAATACGGGTGTTAGTACAAAATTCCAGATATAATGTTACATATCACTGAAAAGCTTGTTGATTGTTCTCCTGTAATATGTAAATAATTTTATGGTACATTCATATTTACTTACCTTAAAAAGTGATCAAGGCTTGGTGGTATTAAGCTCTATTACTGTGATAATGAAGGGGATGGGGGTATTCATAGCCAAAATACGGGTCTTAGTACGAAATTCCATATATAATGTTACATATCACTGAAAAGCCTATGTATTAGCCTATTCAAATATGTAAATAATTTTATGGCACATTCATATTTACTTACCTTAAAAAGCGACCAAAATTTGTAGTATAAAGCTCTATTACTATGATTATGAAGCGGGGGGGAGGTATTCAATGCCAAAATACGAGTCTTAGTACGAAATTCCAGATATAATGTTACATATCAGTGACAAGCTTGTTGATTGCTCTCTTCAAATATGTAAATAATTTATGGCACATTCATATTTACTTACCTTAAAAAGTGATCAAGGTTTGGTGGTATTAAGCTCTATTACTGTGATAATGAAGGGGGAGGGGGTATTCATAGCCAAAACACAAGTCTTAGAACATAATTCCAGATATTTACATATCACAGAAAAGCTTATTTATTAGCCTATTCAAATATGTAAATAATTTTATGGCACATTCATATTTACTAACCTTAATAAGCGATTAAAATTTGGTAATATTAAGCTCTATTACTATGATTATGAAGCAGGGGGGGGGGGGTGTTCATAGCCAAAATACGAGTCTTAGTACGAAATTCCAGATATAATGTTACATATTACTGAAAAGCTTGTTGATTGCTCTCCTCAAATATGTAAATACTTTTATGGCACATACATATTTACGTACATTCATATTTACTTACCTTACAAGACGATCAATGTTGGGTGGTACTAAAATCTATTACTGTGATATTGAAGGGGGGGGGGGTATTCAATGCCAAAATACGGGTCTTAGTGCGAAATTCCAGATATAATGTTACATATCACAGAAAAGCTTGTTGATTGTTCTCTTCAAATACTAAAATCTATTACTGTGATATTGAAGGGGGGGGGGGTATTCAATGCCAAAATACGGGTCTTAGTGCGAAATTCCAGATATAATGTTACATATCACAGAAAAGCTTGTTGATTGTTCTCTTCAAATATGTAAAAAAATTTATGGCACATTCATATTTTCTTACCTGAAATAGCGAGCAAAGTTGTGTGGTATTAAACTATATTACTATGATGATGAAGGCGGGGGGGGGGGGGGTATTCAATGCCAAAATACGGGTCTTAGTACGAAATTCCAGATATAATGTTACATATCACTGAGAAGCTTGTTGATTGTTCTTTTCAAATATGTAAAAAAATTTATGGCACATTCATATTTTCTTACCTGAAATAGCGAGCAAAGTTGTGTGGTATTAAACTATATTACTATGATGATGGAGGCGGGGGGGGGGGGGGTATTCAATGCCAAAATACGGGTCTTAGTACGAAATTCCAGATATAATGTTACATATCACTGAGAAGCTTGTTGATTGTTCCTTTCAAATATGTAAAAAAATTTATGGCACATTCATATTTTCTTACCTGAAATAGCGAGCAAAGTTGTGTGGTATTAAACTCTATTACTATGATGATGAAGGCGGGGGGGGGGGGGGGGGGGGTATTCAATGCCAAAATACGGGTCTTAGTACGAAATTCCAGATATAATGTTACATATCACAGAAAAGCTTATTGATTAGCCTATTCAAATAGTTAAATAATTTTATGGCACATTCATATTTACTTACCTTAAAAAGCGTTTAAAGTTGTGTAGTATAAAGCTCTATTACTATGATTATGAAGCGGGGGGGGGGGGTATTCAATGCCAAAATACGAGTCTTAGTACGAAATTCCAGATATAATGTTACATATCAGTGAAAAGCTTGTTGATTGCTCTCCTAAATATGTAAATAATTTTATGGCACATTCATTTTTACTTACCTTAAAAAGCGATCAAAGTTTGGTAGTATTAAGCTCTATTACTATGATTATGAAGCAGGGGGGTGGGGGTATTCATAGCCAAAATACGAGTCTTAGCACGAAATTCCAGATATAATGTTACATATCACTGAAAAGCTTGTTGATTGCCCTTTTCAAATATATAAATAATTTTCTGGCACATGAAGATTTACTTACCTTACAAGACGATCAATGTTGGGTGGTAAAAATATCTATTACTATGATATTGAAGGGGGGGGGGGAGTATTCAATGCCAAAATACGGGTCTTAGTACGAAATACCAGATATAATGTTACATATCACAGAAAAGCTTGTTGATTGCTTTTTTTAAATATGTAAGTAATTTTATGGCACATTCATATTTCCTTACCTGAAATAGCGATCAAGATTGTGTGGTATTAAACTCTATTACTATGATAATGAAGGGGGGGGGGGGTATTCAATGCCAAAATACGGGTCTTACTACGAAATTCCAGATATCACTGAAAAGTTTGTTGATTGCCCTCTTTAAATATGTAAATAATTTTATGGCACATTCATTTTTACTTACCTTAAAAAGTATTGGTTTTAAACTCTATCACTATGATAAGGAAGCGGGGGGGGGGGGGGGGGGGTATGCAATGCCAAAATACGAGTCTTAGTACGAAATTCCAGATATAATGTTACATATCAGTGAAAAGCTTGTTGATTGCTCTCTTCAAATATGTAAATAATTGTATGGCACATTCATATTTACTTACCTTTAAAAGCGATGACAGTTTGGTAGTGTTAAGCTCTAATACTATGATTATGAAGCGGGGGGGGGGGGGGGTATTCATAGCCAAAATACGAGCCTTAGTATGAAAATCCAGATATAATGTTACATATCACTGAAAAGCTTGTTGATTGCTCTCCTCAAATATGTAAATAATTTTATGGCACATTCATATTTATTTACATTTGAAAGCGATCAAAGTTCGGTGGTATTAAGCTCTATTACTATGATTCATAATTCATATTTATTGCACCTATTTTAGTTTCTATGCACATATGTGAGCCAGGGATGGTAAAATTTGATAATGTTAGATCTGCCACCAAAGATTAGTTTGATTCAATCTGTGGCATGGTCAGGGGGAAGGGATACATGTTTTAGTATAAATCTCTAATATTACAATCAATGCAATTGATTTGCAATTTTTCTGTTTGCATATTGTCCACAGATTCTAAAAATATATTTTTTTCCAGGCTGGATATTTAAAAAAAGTGGAAAATTATTGGTATTTTGAAAGATGCTACATGTAAATTTGGTACATTTTTCATGACATGGCAGTAAAAAAATATTTTTAAAAAAAAAATCCAAATTATAAGTGTTTTCTATGTAGTTTGTTTGCAATTTGTCTAATTTTTCACAGAACTCAAATACTGCCTCCAATAAGTTAGATTTTAAAATTTTAGCACAAAAGGTCCATGGCCCTCAGATACACCACTGTACATAAAGCAGCATGTATACTTGAAGGGCCAACATTTTTGAAGTTATTTTTTGATTTTGATTTCCTTTCACCGGCATGTTGCCAGAACACATATGAAGCAATAAAAAGGGCCCTTTGGTGATACCTGAAGTTTCTCCCCTATATAGGACACAGGTCACCAAATATTCCTGGGCCGTCACCCACAAATGTAGGGCGAAAGTTATTTTTAGTCTCTCTCTCCCTTTCTCTTTTCCCCCCTTTTGCATGGCGATTGATGTTGACTTTTTGTTGTAGAATCGAAAAAAAGGGTTTGAAAATACATTTTCTGCCAGGTTTTGGTGAATATTCATGATTTTGAGGCGGGAGGATACAAGAGTTGTGAGGTTGGTTGCGTTGAAATGTAGGGCCTGACACTGCATGTTTTCTCGTCCCTATTTCAAGCTTGTGTATCTCAATTTTTTCATGGTCAACCTCATACATGCTTTTGGGCAATAGTTTGCCATATGTTGCTACATCTGTGGCAAAAAGCGTTTTACCCAACGAAAATTTGGGAAAAAGTTAGAGCCGGTCTAAGAGACAAGAATTAACATTAGAGTCAATGGGGAAAGAATTAGTGACCTGTGGCCTGTCTGTGTAGAACAAGGCTTTGACTGGAATGCCTTAGTTTTGAAAATATGAAGACTAAATTATCAGAAAATATTTATAAAATATTTTGAGTACGGAAAAATTAAAAAAAAAAAAATTAAAAAATAATTATTGAATTTTGTCGAAAAATTGTAATTTTAATGCAAATTTCTCAAATTTCAGTTTTTATTTAATTTCTAACAGTAAGAAAAATATTTTAATGTCCAATTTTGGATTACTCAGCCTCATAAAGCACAGATAAAGTGAACAGTATTATAATTTCACCTAATTTTGTCTAAAAATCAGGAAAATTCACCGAAAATCTACAGATTCTCCCATTTCAGTGTAGTAATTAATGCTTACATGACTACTGAAATGAGTCAAAATGTCTAAAAATACCCTTATTTTCATTGCTAATATAACTTAGATGGGATCTATAAGTTTGTCGGGTTTAGAAATAACTCCAGCTTTGCTACAGAGAATTGAAATTGGGTCACACTCAGTTAATAATGTACAGCAGATGGATATGTACAAAATGTTCAAAATAGGGGTTGGCTCCATTTTGCCACTATTTTACCCAGAATGAGCTTTTTTTTTCTTCTTTGAAACATTAAATTCTTGCATTTCCTTCATGTAGGAAGCAATATCTCAGTCTTTCTGGGCATTTTTTACTACATCATTCTGTTTAAAGAGGCTAAAATGCCCCCCGCCCTTTTTTATTAATGTGTTTTGAGAGATTTAATTGCACCTGTGTTGACAATTGAATGGTAGTAATTGAAATTTGGGGTTGAATTACAGCTCGAAATATTATTTGTCACCAAAAAATGGTTATTTTGTACATTTCAAGTATTTCTTACCTTTTCTGTTTAAAGTCAAACTTAGAACCCCAAATTAGCCAGGCAAATGAGACCACACCCTGGAACAAAACTTGTGTAAATGTCAGCCTCATGCTCAATATTTTGTTATCAAAATCTAGGATTTGTTATGTTTCTTGCAATTATCTGGCTTATAGAACAATAAAATGTAAATTTTGCTCCTTTTCAGGCCTCCTTTTTGGTGTCAATTCTGTCACAACCACTTTTTTGACTTCATTTTTTCAGGAAATTGATGTAAAGGTCAAGACATCTTGCTTCAGCACAAGGATTGCACTAACACTTTGTAGAATGCCTCGGAGGTTTGAGATGTTGGAAACCTTGAAATATTCCCAAATATGTGAAAAATGTGTATTCTGTGACCTTTTTGTTTAAGGGGGAGTGATCATAGACTAAATATTGCATTTCTTTCATTCATCAAGGCCTATTTTAAACCATAATTCATATTTATTTCACCTATTTTTGTTTCTATGCACATATGTTAGCCAGGGATGGTAAAACATAGCTGTTGGACATATTCCTTTGATAATGTTAGATCTGCCACCAAAGATTAGTTTGATCCAATCTGTGGCATGGTCAGGGGGTAGGGATACATGTTTTAGTATAAATCTCTAATATTACAATCAATGCAATTGATTTGCAATTTTTCTGTTTGCATATTGTCCACAGATTCTAAAAATATATTTTTTTTCAGGCTGGATATTTAAAAAAGTGGAAAATTATTGGTATTTTGAATGATGCTACATGTAAATTTGGTACATTTTTCATGACATGGCAGTAAAAAAATATTTTTTTGAACAAAATTCCAAATTATAAGTGTTTTCTATGTAGTTTGTTTGCAATTTGTCTAAATTTTTCACAGAACTCAAATACTGCCTCCAATAAGGTAGATTTTAAAATTTTAGCACAAAAGGTCCATGGCCCTCAGATACACCACTGTACATAAAGCAGCATGTATACGTAAAGGGCCAACATTTTTGAAGTTATTTTTTGATTTCCTTTCACCGGCATGTTGCCAGAACACATATGAAGCAAAAAAAAAGGCCCTTTGGTGATACCTGAAGTTTCTCCCCTATATAGGACACAGGTCACCAAATATTCCTGGGCCGTCACCCACGAATGTAGGGCGAAAGTTATTTTTAGTCTCTCTCTCCCTTTCTCTTTTCCCCCCTTTTGCATGGCGATTTTTGTTGACTTTTTGTTGTAGAATCGAAAAAAAGGGTTTGAAAATAAATTTTCTGCCAGGTTTTGGTGAATATTCATGATTTTGAGGCGGAAGGATACAAGAGTTGTGAGGTTGGTTACGTTGAAATGTAGGGCCTGACACTGCATGTTTTCTCGTCCCTATTTCAAGCTTGTGTATCTCAATTTTTTCATGGTCAACCTCATACATGCTTTTGGGCAATAGTTTGCCATATGTTGCTCCATCTGTGGCAAAAAGCGTTTAGCCAGAATGAGCTTTTTTTTTCTTCTTTGAAACATTAAATTCTTGCATTTCCTTCATGTAGGAAGCAATATCTCAGTCTTTCTGGGCATTTTTTACTACATCATTCTGTTTAAAGAGGCTAATACGCCCCCCCCCCCAACCCTTTTTTATTAATGTGTTTTGAGAGATTTAATTGCACCTGTGTTGACAATTGAAGTAGTAATTGAAATTTGGGGTTGAATTACAGCTCGAAATATTATTTGTCACCAAAAGTTTCTATGCACATATGTTAGCCAGGGATGGTAAACATAGCTGTTGGACATATTCCTTTGATAATGTTAGATCTGCCACCAAAGATTAGTTTGATTCAATCTGTGGCATGGTCAGGGGGTAGGGATACATGTTTTAGTATAAATCTCTAATATTACAATCAATGCAATTGATTTGCAATACTTCTGTTTGCATATTGTCCACAGATTCTAAAAATATATTTTTTTCCAGGCTGGATATTTAAAAAAGTGGAAAATTATTGGTATTTTGAAAGATGCTACATGTAAATTTGGTACATTTTTCATGACATGGCAGTAAAAAAATATTTTTTTGAACAAAATTCCAAATTATAAGTGTTTTCTATGTAGTTTGTTTGCAATTTGTCTAAATTTTTCACAGAACTCAAATACTGCCTCCAATAAGGTAGATTTTAAAATTTTAGCACAAAAGGTCCATGGCCCTCAGATACACCACTGTACATAAAGCAGCATGTATACTTAAAGGGCCAACATTTTTGAAGTTATTTTTTGATTTTGATTTCCTTTCACCGGCATGTTGCCAGAACACATATGAAGCAAATAAAAAGGGCCCTTTGGTGATACCTGAAGTTTCTCCCCTATATAGGACACAGGTCACCAATTATTCCTGGGCCGTCACCCACGAATGTAGGGCGAAAGTTATTTTTAGTCTCTCTCGAAAAAAAGGGCTTGAAAATACATTTTCTGCCAGGTTTTGGTGAATATTCATGATTTTGAGGCGGAAGGATACAAGAGTTGTGAGGTTGGTTACGTTGAAATGTAGGGCCTGACATTGCATGTTTTCTCGTCCCTATTTCAAGCTTGTGTATCTCAATTTTTTTATGGTCAACCTCATACATGCTTTTGGGCAATAGTTTGCCATATGTTGCTCCATCTGTGGCAAAAAGCGAAAATTTGGGGAAAAGTTAGAGCCGGTCTAAGAGACAAGAATTAACATTAGAGTCAATGGGGAAAGAATAAGTGACCTGTGGCCATATAGGAGGCAGACCACCATTAAATTTCACAAATTGTAGTTCGTCTATTTATAGCAATTCTCTCTTTTTCTCTTTTCTCCCCCTTTGCATGGACATTTTTGTTGATTTTTTGGTCTAGAATTGAAGAAGAGGGTTTGAATTAATATTTTCTGCTAGGTTGTGGTAAATATTGCTGATTTTGAGGCAGACGGATAATTAGAGAGATTCTACTATCCCGTTTCCGAGATCGGCTCTGGCTAAGCAGAGCGTCACATGACTTGACGTCATCAATTTGGTGTGTTATGAAGCTAAGCCGCTCCCGTGTTCCGAGATAAATCGCTTCTGAGACGTTAGTGTAAAACGGCGTAGGTATTTTCTAAAAAATTTTATTTTACGAAATAAATCACTAGATTTAGAATGTTAAGTAGTAAGATTAGCATATGGAGACCTTCATGAATCAGGCGTTGGCGCAATTATTTCCCTGTAAACTCGAATAATTTGGTCGTAAAGTGAAGTACGATGACAAGTACTGAAGTAGGTAACGTAATCTCCAATTGCTTCGCCGTAGCAGAACCAAAATATCACGTCTCGTCTCCGAGATCGGCTCCGGCTAAGCCTATCTCGGAGCCGATCTCGGAAACGGGATAGCAGAACCTGTCTAATGAGTTATCAGGTTGGCTACGGGTAGTACGGTGGTATGTAGTTTACAGTTACGTGTTTTGGGTAGGATTCTTCAAGTTGGTGTATCTCAAAATTTTGGTGGTCAACCTCATACAAATTTTAGTGCAAAGACAGGGTCATTTGTTCCTTAGACTATAGTGAAAAGCATTCAGCCCAACGAAAATTTGGGAAAAAGTTGGAGGTGGGCAAAGAGGCTAGAATTATCGCCCTTATTGTTAAAATTATTTGACATTCTAACACCTGACGTCAACTGGCTGACTATCGCCGTTGAAGAGACGACCACTGAGAAGATCGGTCGCATTTGTTTGTTACGTCTTTTTTGTAAATCATTTTAGTGAAGCCTGTACCACAACAGGCCCGGGACTGTACAGCGCAGTGGACGCTTACAGCTGGCCCCCGGATCCATTCACTTGATTTGATAATTGTTTAGTTTTTGCAATGTCTATTTTCTGTCTTGTCCGCAGGTTTATCTTGTATTTTTTATTTTGCGTGTAGTGCAGTCATCCTGCATTTACTATTGAAGTCAATGGGGAAATTAATGGTGGTCTGCCTCCTATATATATGTAAACAACCTGAAAGTAGACGAGAGGCCTGAATTTGATGATATGATCTCTAAATTGCCAGAAAATGTGATATATGACATTTTGATAGTAAAAAAGTGAAATGGTAAAATTTCAAAAATATTTGACAGATTTGTGAGGAACATTTTTGATTTTAGTCCAAATTTGGTGATTTTCAGTGTTTATTTACTTTTAAAAATTAGTGGAAAATATTTTAATGTATAATTTTTACTTTTTATGCATCATAAATGTTAGACGGGAAGAAAGTACAATAATTTCACTCAATTTTGCCTAAAAATCATGAAAATTTGCCTGAAATTCTTCGGATAACCCCCAATACTGCTGTCAAAATTTTAATTATTCATCTGTTGCAAAATGCACCAAATTGTGTTGCATGTTTTTCTTTCCTTTGTTAAATAACTAGGAAAAAAACCATGTGTTTTTCAGATATTGAAAAAGTATCCATGTGTTTGTCAGAAATTTAAAAGTTAAGAAATTTAGTCTAATTACATGTATGTACTGGCTCACCCTCCCCACCCCACCCCTTTTCTTGAACATGATATTTTTCCTAATTTCTTATTTTTGACTTACATTTTGGCTTGTATAACGTCTTGGCGACTTTCGACTTAGTAATATTTTGTACTTATTGATGTCAGTAAGTAGGCAACAAGACGGTATACTAGCCAAAATGCAAGTCGAAAATAGGAAATTAAGAAATAAACGTGCGCACTATTAGCGACCTATCATTTTGGCTTGCTTTCGTACTGGCGACTTTCGACCTTCGTGTTTTGAAGGGGCGAAAAGTAGAAATTATGAATGGTAGTTATAGGCTTCCATAGTATGGAATCCATACCGACCCGTCCTAACTCCCTGTATTCATGGGCTGAAATAGCAAGAAAACGCATATGAGGACCGTCAAATTTCCCAAATTATCGGGGGGGGGGGGGGTCGCCCCTTCTCTTCTCGTAGGCAACAGAAGCCACTGTTTGTTCAGACAACTCATATTCTGCTCCCCACACTCAACAAAGCAACACGAGGTGAACAAACATACACAGGACAAACTGTTTATTTTTCAATTTAGTTTATTGAACTTTATATATCAATGGTTGATCAATCACTACACACAAAAAGATTCTCCACATTTTAAAACTGAAATATAACAAATTATTTATATTATACAAGCAACCATAGCGAAAGGTCGGGTCAGAAAATGAAACGTTATAAGAAAATGAGATTCGTGGAAAAAGCAGTGTGTTAGTTTTACAGGTTCAACTACTGTATATTTAAACATGTTTATGAATGCACATCAGATCATATTGATACACAAATCAAGCCATATTGATGAGTGTGGTTTATATATAATGAATATTAACCTTCACAGGATCCACCAACACAGGGCCTACCCCAACAATCATTGTTGTCACTACATGGTTCTATAAAAAGAAGTAATATATTATTACACACGAGAGAATAAACTATCTATACATAGACAGAGTCCAGATAACAGTCCGTCCTAACACAGTACGGGGGATCACGTGCCTAAGTTGGTAAGATGCTGGCTCGCTTGCCTGGACGTCGGGTGTTCGATTCCTGCATTGGCCAAGAAAGTTCATCACGAGGTCCCGTGTTCATAAAGGCGTGCACGTAAAAGGTCCCTTGGTAAGTGGAATTCGATGTATGAGTAGGCCGTCGCCCGCGCAAAATTTTACTCATAGCACACTGTATGGCGTATGCCCGTCTTCATAAGTCCAGGTTAGGAGCAAAACAATAGGACGTTAAACCCAATTTCATTTCTAACACAGTACGCTTTATTCAACCAGAGGGTTATGATCAATATACTACTTGTCAAACACAAATAGATGACTCGACCAACACTTGTATTACAGGAGACTGTCCAGGATATCAGGATGGTGATCATATACCTGACAGTTGTATTCATAATAAGCCAATATGAGTGTCTTGTCATAGTATTTATAAAAAGAAATAAATAACTCGAGTTGGTATAAATATATAAATACATAGGGTTTATGTTAATGATCTACTGTCTATAGTATAATTCATAATTACCGAAACAAGCTCCATCTTTACAACTGCCATTAGATTCGGAAGGGCAAGTTTCACCATCATCCCGCCCAGTACAGCCAGATTTATCTATAATAAAGATAATTTACAATATAGAATATGATGTTTAAGATTCTCTTTCATCAGATACAAGTATAACATGATCAGGTGGACAAATTACAAATCAAATCAGTCAACATAGAATAGTGTTACCAGATGTTCCTCTTGTTAAGGTATTAAGTATATGCTTCAAGAAGAACCGTATTAATAATGAACAATGTTACAAGATGTTCCTCTAGATAAGTACTTTTAAAAAAGTATATGCTTCAAGTTTAAACGTATTAATAATGAACAAGATGCGTTATGAACAACATACATGTCTATCTATGTTATACTTACATCTGCACGTGTCATTTACACATATTGTAGGATCAGATCCCCAACTCTGACAGAATCCTTCCCCACATGGATCACCTGAAACAATTGAAGTATTGGAGAGTGATGGCTGCTACTACAATCAAGGGCAGATAATCTGAATTCGTGACTAATCCAGTATCATTGGGGATATAGAGAATTATGTAATATTGTAAGATAGTAAAATAAACAACATACCAATAGGTGAACAGTCGTTCCATATGTCATCTATTGTCTTAGAACAAATATCATCTGGAATATAAAACATGAATATGAAATAAAACCAAGTACGAACAATAAATTAAACGCTATATTAACGTATTCTGACATGTCAGTAAATCATTTATTGGTTGCTGACATGTCATACAGGAAGTTACGGATTGTGTTGGTGCTATCATACAGAAAGTCAAGGACTGAGTTGGTGCTATCATGCGGGAAGTCAAGGACTGGTGTTGGTGCTATCTTTACCCCCTGTTTTTAGACCGCTTCGTGAAATTGTTAAGTCGTAGTTAAATTATCAACAGTTTGTAAATCTTGTGAAATCAGTACGTCAAACAGTCTTGACAATGTTTGGGAGTTTTGTTGACTGGTCTAATGACATGTATATTCGTTAGCAATTCAATTCTGAGGTACGATAATACAATTTTAATCAACGAACAGATGACATGTTATATTTACCTCTGACTACACAAGTATCATCAATACAATCTTCGCCGTTTCTTGTATTACAGGCTGTACCTCCACATTTTGTGGCTGAAAAATATAACCATATTACAGATGAGACAATTGTCAAACTATTGACGATTTACGTATTTACATATTTTGAAATAATTAATTGAAATATGATAAACCAATCCATGGAATATGTCTAGTTAATTTATAGATTAATACCCAGAGTGGAATTTTAACTTTAATTGTATCAGTAAATAACAACACACTAGTTATTTGAGTCGTTTGTGAATAGGAAATGAGTGGATTTGTTATAAATGTAGCTGATAAAAGACTAGATATCTTACCATCGGTCGTACATACATTACCGAAACATCCTCCACCTCTTTCTTTACACTCGGTCATGTGACATACTCTCACTGTAAACAAATTATAATAATAAAAATATCGTCACGTTACATACTCTATTGCACTATGGACATACTCTTACTGTAAAATAATATTCAGTATGATTTAAGGCGAGGCTATCTGATAAGAGATCATTGCACAATGGACAATAGGTGAGACCTCCTCTGATCATGTGACATGTTTATTAGAAAGCCCAAAATCACAACAGATACTTACTGTTACAAGTAGCTCCACCAAAACCAAAGGTACAATTACAAACACCCTCACCCACACATTGTCCGCCGTTCAAACATACCACGTTATCACATGGATCAACTAAAAAAACACAGTGATTTTTAGACACAAAAACCATATGATTCACTAGCAGATAAAGTAGTGTTGGCTCTAAAGACAATAATCACAACAATACTTATATGCAACGTTACAAGTAGCTCCACTACAATTGCAAACACATTCACCCACACATTGTCCTCCTTTCGAACATTCTACACTAATGTTTTTTTTATTTTATTTTAATTGTACATTATCGCATGGATCTACTGAAAACAACCAAGGTGAGATTAATAACAGATTTGTAACAGCCATTACATGGGAGGTAATAAATCAGCGACGTGCATATTGACGGCACAATTGCCACAGTTCACTAATGATTCACTAGCAGATAAAGAAAGTAGTGTTGACTGTAAGACAAAAATCACAACAATACTTACTGTTGCATGTTGGTCCACTGTAACCAGATACACAATTACAAACACCTTCACCTACACATTGTCCACCATTTAAACACTCCACGCCATCACATGGATCTACCAGTACTGAAAAACATAGTAAAACATTTGGTTTCTAGTAGTATAGACACACACAGAAAATTCTCACTTCATTTGTTTAAAAATAAACTTTATGTTTTTGTAATAGATTATTGTATATTTTTCCGTATATAGATCTGCTTTTACCTGACAAGGGGGCATGTGTTTTAAGTTCATGTTCGGACATTTCTCCAAATATTTCATCTAATGTACCGAGATCAAAATTGATTGTCTCAATTGTGGTTATCTCCATTAAAGTAATACGCATAATATTAATACGCAGTGATTTGTATTTAATTAAGACAATGACTAATCAACCAATTAAAACGCAAGATTCACCCTTAATCATGGTACATTACAGTAATGAAATGTGATTATATATCACAGCATTATGTATTTAACATTTAATTAAGACAACAAAATTAAAATAAGAACGCTAAAAGATGTAAAAATGTTTACAAGGGGTGATACAGCTAAAAATGATTCTATAGTTCTACAGGGGTTGATACAGCATCAAGACATGTTTACAAGTGGTGCTATAGAAGCTGAAAATGATCCTATTGTTCCTATAGTTCTAAATCATGTTTACAGGGGGTTATATATCGCACACAAATAATCTTTCAATATAAGATAGTAAGCTGGCACTGCCAGGCAGGATACGCCCACATTTTCGCAGATGGTTAGAGAACAAGCAAAACCCAAAGTGATTTTTCCTACAATCAAAGGCTATAATTCATTAAATTACAATTTGATATGCGCAAATATCGAAAAGAATCAAGATTTTTAGGTTATAAACATGCATTTCAAGTTTCATCAAAATCGAATTAAAATTGTGACCTATACTGGGTCCACAACCTTGATATACCATATATTTATACTATTAGCGTACAAACGGCGGCCAATTTGTCTGGCAATTATGGTCCGATTTCCCTGAAATTCAAACTTAACCTCCCGTATGGTGTAACGGTGATAGAGTCAAGTGTTTTTTTAAATCGGTTAATAATCGTGACCTCCAGAGGGACCATAGGCGATTTTTCGGACAATCATGGGCCATAATTCAGGAAGTTATGATCTAATATGTGAAAATAACAAAAGGAACCAAGTTATAACCATGCATTTCCAGTTTCATCAAAATTGAATCAAAATTGTGACCTATACTGGGTCCACAACCTTGATATACCATTTTATAACCATGCATTTTAAGTTTCATCAAAATCGAATTAAAATTGTGACCTCTACAGGGTCCACAACCTTGATATACCAGAGTAGTGTTGGCTCTAAAGACAATAATCACAACAATACTTATATGCAACGTTACAAGTAGCTCCACTACAATTGCAAACACATTCACCCACACATTGTCCTCCTTTCGAACATTCTACACTAATGGTTTTTTATTTTATTTTAATTCTACATTATCGCATGGATCTACTGAAAACAACACAGGTGAGATTAATAACAGATTTGTAACAGCCATTACACGGGAGGTAATAAATCAGCGACGTGCATATTGACGGCACAATGGCCACAGATCACTAATGATTCACTAGCAGATAAAGAGAGTAGTGTTGACTGTAAGACAAAAATCACAACAATACTTACTGTTGCATGTTGGTCCACTGTAACCAGATACACAATTACAAACACCTTCACCTACACATTGTCCACCATTTAAACACTCCACGCCATCACATGGATCTACCAGTACTGAAAAACATAGTAAAACATTTGGTTTCTAGTAGTATAGACACACACAAAAAATTCTCACTTCATTTTTTTGAAATAAACTTTATGTTTTTGTAATAGATTATTGTATATTTTTCCATATATAGATCTGCTTTTACCTGACAAGGGGGCATGTGTTTTAAGTTCATGTTCGGACATTTCTCCAAATATTTCATCTAATGTACCGAGATCAAAATTGATCGTCTCAATTGTGGTTATCTCCATTAAAGTAATACGCATAATATTAATACGCAGTGATTTGTTTTTAATTAAGACAATGACTAATCAACCAATTAAAACGCAAGATTCACCCTTAATCATGGTACATTACAGTAATGAAATGTGATTATATATCACAGCGTTATGTATTTAACATTTAATTAAGACAACAAAATTAAAATAAGAACGCTAAAAGATGTAACCAGCGGCTGCCAGGCAGGATACGCCCACATTTTCGAGAGATGGATAGAGAACAAGCAAAACCCAAAGTGATTTTTCCTACAATCAAAGGCCATAATTCATTAAGTTACAATTTGATATGCGCAAATATCGAAAAGTATCAAGATATTTTGGTTATAAACACGCAATTTAAGTTTCATCAAAATCGAAATTAAAATTGTGACCTCTACAGGGTCCAAAACCTTGAAATACCATTTTTTAACAGTATTCGCGTACAAACAGCAGCCATTTTGTATTGTAATTTTGGTCCTATTTTCCCGAAATCTACACTCAACCTTCCTTAGCTTGTAACGGTGATATAATCAAACGATTTTTTAAATCGGCTAATAATTGTGACCTCCAGAGTGACCACAAGCTAAACAAAGGCGATTTTGCGTATAATCAGGGGCATTAATTCAGGAAGTAACGATCCGATATGCGCAAATATCAAAAGGACCCAAGATCTTTGGGTAATATCCATGCATTTAAAGTTTCGTCAAAATCGAATTAAAATTGGGACCTCTACAGGGTCGGAGAGCTTGATATACCATTTTTCAACAGTATTCGCATACGAACGGCGGCCATTTTGTATGGTAATTTTGGTCCGATTTTTCCGAAATTTGAACTCAACCTTCCTTAGGGTGTAACGGTTCTATAATCTAACGTTTTTTTTAATTCAGATAATAATTGTGACCTCCAGAAGGACCACAAGCTAAACAAAGACGATTTTGTGTATAATCAGGGGCCATAATTCAGGAAGTTACGATCCGATATGCGCAAATATCAAAAGGAACCAAGATCTTTGGGTGATAACCATGCATTTCAAGTTTCATCAAAATCGAATTAAAATTGTGACCTCTACAGGGTCCACAACCTTGATATACCAGAGTAGTGTTGGCTCTAAAGACAATAATCACAACAATACTTATATGCAACGTTACAAGTAGCTCCACTACAATTGCAAACACATTCACCCACACATTGTCCTCCTTTCGAACATTCTACACTAATGGTCTTTTATTTTATTTTAATTCTACATTATCGCATGGATCTACTGAAAACAACACAGGTGAGATTAATAACAGGTTTGTAACAGCCATTACACGGGAGGTAATAAATCAGCGACGTGCATATTGACGGCACAATTGCCACAGATCACTAATGATTCACTAGCAGATAAAGAAAGTAGTGTTGACTGTAAGATAAAAATCACAACAATACTTACTGTTGCATGTTGGTCCACTGTAACCAGATACACAATTACAAACACCTTCACCTACACATTGTCCACCATTTAAACACTCCACGCCATCACATGGATCTACCGGTACTGAAAAACATAGTAAAACATTTGGTTTCTAGTAGTATAGACACACACAAAAAATTCTCACTTCATTTTTTTTAAAATAAACTTTATGTTTTTGTAATAGATTATTGTATATTTTTCCGTATATAGATCTGCTTTTACCTGACAAGGGGGCATGTGTTTTAAGTTCATGTTCGGACATTTCTCCAAATATTTCATCTAATGTACCGAGATCAAAATTGATTGTCTCAATTGTGGTTATCTCCATTAAAGTAATACGCATAATATTAATACGCAGTGATTTGTATTTAATTAAGACAATGACTAATCAACCAATTAAAACGCAAGATTCACCCTTAATCATGGTACAATACAGTAATGAAATGTGATTATATATCACAGCGTTATGTATTTAACATTTAATTAAGACAACAAAATTAAAATAAGAACGCTAAAAGATGTAAAAATGTTTACAAGGGGTGATACAGCTAAAAATGATTCTATAGTTCTACAGGGGTTGATACAGCATCAAGACATGTTTACAAGTGGTGCTATAGCAGCTGAAAATGATCCTATTGTTCCTATAGTTCTAAATCATGTTTACAGGGGGTTATATATCGCACACAAATAATCTTTCAATATAAGATAGTAAGCTGGCACTGCCAGGCAGGATACGCCCACATTTTGGGAGATGGTTAGAGAACAAGCAAAACCGAAAGTGATTTTTCCTACAATCAAAGGCTATAATTCATTAAATTACAATTTGATATGCGCAAATATCGAAAAGAATCAAGATTTTTAGGTTATAAACATGCATTTCAAGTTTCATCAAAATCGAATTAAAATTGTGACCTATACTGGGTCCACAACCTTGATATACCATATATTTATACTATTAGCGTACAAACGGCGGCCAATTTGTCTGGCAATTATGGTCCGATTTCCCTGAAATTCAAGCTTAACCTCCCGTATGGTGTAACGGTGATAGAGTCAAGTGTTTTTTTTAAATCGGTTAATAATCGTGACCTCCAGAGGGACCATAGGCGATTTTTCGGACAATCAGGGGCCATAATTCAGGAAGTTATGATCTGATATGTGAAAATAACAAAAGGAACCAAGTTATAACCATGCATTTCAAGTTTCATCAAAATTGAATCAAAATTGTGACCTATACTGGGTCCACAACCTTGATATACCATTTTATAACCATGCATTTTAAGTTTCATCAAAATCGAATTAAAATTGTGACCTCTACAGGGTCCACAACCTTGATATACCAGAGTAGTGTTGGCTCTAAAGACAATAATCACAACAATAATTATATGCAACGTTACAAGTAGCTCCACTACAATTGCAAACACATTCACCCACACATTGTCCTCCTTTCGAACATTCTACACTAATGGTTTTTTATTTTATTTTAATTCTACATTATCGCATGGATCTACTGAAAACAACACAGGTGAGATTAATAACAGATTTGTAACAGCCATTACACGGGAGGTAATAAATCAGCGACGTGCATATTGACGGCACAATGGCCACAGATCACTAATGATTCACTAGCAGATAAAGAAAGTAGTGTTGACTGTAAGACAAAAATCACAACAATACTTACTGTTGCATGTTGGTCCACTGTAACCAGATACACAATTACAAACACCTTCACCTACACATTGTCCACCATTTAAACACTCCACGCCGTCACATGGATCTACCGGTACTGAAAAACATAGTAAAACATTTGGTTTCTAGTAGTATAGACACACACACAAAATTCTCACTTCATTTTTTTGAAATAAACTTTATGTTTTTGTAATAGATTATTGTATATTTTTCCGTATATAGATCTGCTTTTACCTGACAAGGGGGCATGTGTTTTAAGTTCATGTTCGGACATTTCTCCAAATATTTCATCTAATGTACCGAGATCAAAATTGATCGTCTCAATTGTGGTTATCTCCATTAAAGTAATACGCATAATATTAATACGCAGTGATTTGTTTTTAATTAAGACAATGACTAATCAACCAATTAAAACGCAAGATTCACCCTTAATCATGGTACATTACAGTAATGAAATGTGATTATATATCACAGCGTTATGTATTTAACATTTAATTAAGACAACAAAATTAAAATAAGAACGCTAAAAGATGTAACCAGCGGCTGCCAGGCAGGATACGCCCACATTTTCGAGAGATGGATAGAGAACAAGCAAAACCGAAAGTGATTTTTCCTACAATCAAAGGCCATAATTCATTAAGTTACAATTTGATATGCGCAAATATCGAAAAGTATCAAGACATTTAGGTTATAAACACGCAATTTAAGTTTCATCAAAATCGAAATTAAAATTGTGACCTCTACAGGGTCCAAAACCTTGAAATACCATTTTTTAACAGTATTCGCATACAAACAGCAGCCATTTTGTATTGTAATTTTGGTCCTATTTTCCCGAAATCTAAACTCAACCTACCTTAGCTTGTAACGGTGATATAATCAAACGATTTTTTAAATCGGCTAATAATTGTGACCTCCAGAGAGACCACAAGCTAAACAAAGGCGATTTTGCGTATAATCAGGGGCATTAATTCAGGAAGTAACGATCCGATATACGCAAATATCAAAAGGACCCAAGATCTTTGGGTAATATCCATGCATTTAAAGTTTCGTCAAAATCGAATTAAAATTGGGACCTCTACAGGGTCGAATACCATTTTTCAACAGTATTCGCATACGAACGGCGGCCATTTTGTATGGTAATTTTGGTTCAATTTTTCCGAAATTCGAACTCACCCTTCCTTAGGGTGTAACGGTGATATAATCAAACGATTTTTTAAATCGGATAATAATTGTGACCTCCAGAAGGACCACAAGCGAAAGAAAGAAGATTTTGTGTATAATCAGGGGCCATAATTCAGGAAGTTACGATCCGATATGCGCAAATATCGAAAGGAACCAAGATCTTTGGGTGATAACCATGCATTTCAAGCTTCATCAAAATCCAATTAAAATTGTGACCTCTAGAGGGTCCACAATCTTGATATACCATTTTTTAATAGTATTCGTGTACGAATGGCGGCCATTTTGTATGGCAATTTTGGTCCAGTTTTTCCGAAATTCGAACTCAACCTTCCTTAGGGTGTAACGGTGATATAATCAAACGATTTTTTAAACCCATTTTTGTCGGTAGCGTACTGGCTCGCGTCAAGTGCCTTGTGTTAGCGAATCAACTCGCAGACCGATCATACTTAGCAACAGCATTTGCGAACCCAAGCGCGAAATCAATCAACGTATTTCTATTGTTTCTATCTAATTAATTAATTATGATTGGGTAATAAAGTAAATCCGGTCATGAAAAGGAATATTTAATTCGCTAATCATCCAATAAACCAGCGGCTGCCAGGCAGGATACGCCCACATTTTCAAGAGATGGATAGAGAACAAGCAAAACCGAAAGTTAGTTTTCCTACAATCAAAGGCTATAATTCATTAAATTACAATTTGATATGCGCAAATATCGAAAAGAATCAAGATCTTTAGGTTATAAACATGCATTTCAAGTTTCATCAAAATCGAATTAA
This sequence comes from Patella pellucida, assembly GCA_917208275.1. Taxonomy (NCBI): domain Eukaryota; kingdom Metazoa; phylum Mollusca; class Gastropoda; family Patellidae; genus Patella; species Patella pellucida. The sequence goes on from OU795041.1 coordinate 386,984, forward strand.
AATTGTGACCTATACTGGGTCCACATTGTCCACAACCTTGACATACCATATTTTAACACTATTAGCGTACAAACGGTGGCCATTTTGTCTGGCAATTATGGTCCGATTTCTCTGAAATTCAAACTCTACCTTCCATATGGTGTAACGGTGATAGAGTCAAACGTTTTTTTAAATCAGATATTAATCGTGACCTCCAGAGGGACCATAGGCGATTTTTCGGACAATTAGGGGCCATAATTCAGGAAGTTATGATCTGATATGTGCAAATAACGAAAGGAACCAAGATCTTTGGGTTATAACCATGCATTTCAAGTTTCATCAAAATCGAATTAAAATTGTGACCTCTACAGGGTCCACAACCTTGATATACCATATTTTAACAGTATTCGCGTACGAATGACGGCCATTTTGTATGGCAATTTTGGTCCAATTTTACCGAAATTCTAACTCAACCTTTCTTAGGGTGTAATGGTGATATAATCAAACGATTTTTTAAATCGGATAATAATTAGGGGCCATAATGCAGGAAGTTACAATCCGATATGCCCAAATATTGAAAGGAACCAAGATCTTTGGGTTATAACCATGCATTTAAAGTTTCATCAAAATCAAATTAAAATTGTGATTTCTACAGGGTCCACAACCTGGATATACCATTTTTTAACAGTATTCGCGTACGAACGGCTGCCATTTTGTATGGTTATTTTGGTCCGATTTTCTCGAAATTTGAACTTAACCTTCCTTAGGGTGTAACGGTGATATAATCGAACGGTTTTTCAAATCGGATAATAATTGTCACCTCCAGAGGTGCCACGAGCTAAAATAGGTGATTTTTCGGACAATCAGGGGCCATAATTCAGGAAATTACGTTCCGATAGGTGCAAATATCGAAGGAACCAAGATGGGATATAAACATGCATGTCAAGTTTCATCAAAATCGAATTAAAATTGTGACCTCTATAGGGTCCACAAGCTAAAAACGTGATTTTTCGTACAATCAGGGGCCATAATCCATGAAGTTTTGATTCGATACGTGCCAATATCGAAAGCAGCCGAGATCTTTTGGGGATAAACCTATATTTTAAGTTTCGTCAAAATCGGACAAGAATTGTGTCCTGTAGAGGGTCCACAAACAATTGTGGACGGACAGACGGACGGACAGACGGACAGGGGCGACGACATAATACGTCCTCATGAAAATGTGGGCGTATAAAAACATACGTTTCAACAAAGGATCTTCCAGTATTTACATAATAGGTCAGAGGTGAAAATTCACTGCATGTCAATGGTTTTGGCATTATTCCAATTTTTTTCCCATTGCACTTACGGCTAATAATTTTACGGTATGGACAGTGAAATAGAATCAGATTTTTTATGATTTACTGCCAGACATATCGTGGAATATTATAATGTCGAAAAAATCAACTATTTGCTATTTTTTTTGACGTTATGAAGCGAACAAAATTGATATTCTAGCCGAAGTCAAGCGTGATGCCGCCATTTTGAATACGCACGTTTTCAAACAGGAGAACACAAATCTTATGGCTAATAATTCTAGACTTTGGAAAACTAAATTGAATCAAAAGTTTTGGGATTTAATACAAGCTATAAGAGGAGTATTATATTGTCGAAGATTTCAACAATATATTTTTAATTTTCGGCGCAATAATGCAAAGAAAATGAAAATTCACACCGTGTCGGTTGGTTTGGCATTAGTCCAATATTGTCCCCAAATTGTCACTTGGGCTACGGCTAATAATTTTAGGATATGGACAGTGAAATGGAATCAGATTTTTTATGATTTACTGCCAGACATATCGTGGAATATTATTATGTCGAAGAAATCAACTATTTGGTATTTTTTTGACGTTATGAAGCGAAGAAAATTGGTATTCTAAACGAAGTCATTTTGAATACGTCACGCTTTCAAACAGAAGAACACAAATCTTACGTCTAATAATTCTAGACTTTGGAAAACTAAATTGAATCAAAACTTATGGGATTTAATACAAGCTACATAAAGGAATATTACATTGTCGAAGATTTCAACAATATATTTTTATTTTTGACGCAATAAAGCAAAGAAGACGACCATTCTCGTTATCCAAACAAAGGCAGAAATGTTAAAATGCCGATAGTGACCGTCAATTGGGGTGATATTTCTTTTTTAAAAGTTAGATTTATATTTACGTTAAACACTGCTGCCAAAAGGGACTATATTTGTGTTCTATTTTAAAAAAAAATTATTAGGTGATAATTGTATACATTATTTTACCATTATGACAAAGAAAAGTCATTATTTTAATAAATTATTAGGTGATAATTGTATACATTATTTTACCATTATGACAAAGAAAAGTCATTATTTTAATGGAACTGACTTTTCAATGTTATTTATAGTAATATAAATTCTTTTTTATACAATTAAATTTTATATCATTAGAAAGAACACGACAATCTGTACATTTTTGTAACAGAGTATTTCTATGTATAGAAAATATTTTTTAAGTTATTTGTAATCTTGTAGAGGGTATTAGGATTAACAATAATCCACTAATTGGCTTAAGAATAAGGGCCCTACTAATTTAATGAGCTTAGGTGTAGACAGCTAATCTTTTAATTGGCTCTAGGGTTAAATGTGTTTATCTGATAATTATTGTAACCTCCAGAGGGACCACAAGCTAAACCAAGACGATTTTGCGTATAATCAGGGGCCATAATTCAGAAAGTTACGATCCGATATGCGCAAATATCGAAAGGAACCAAGATCTTTGGGTTATAACCATGCATTTTAAGTTTCATCAAAATCGAATTAAAATTGTGACCTCTACAGGGTCCACAACCTTGATATACCATTTTTTAACAGTATTCGGGTACGAATGTCGGCCATTTTGTATGGCAATTTTGGTCCAATTTTTCCGGAATACTACCTCAACCTTCCTTAGGGTGTAACGGTGATATAAACAAACGATTTTTCAAATCGGATAATTATTGTAACCTCCAGAGGGACCACACGCTAAACCAAGGTGATTTTGCGTATAATCAGGGGCCATAATTCAGGAAGTTACGATCCGATATGCGCAAATATCGAAAGGGACCAAGATCTTTGGGTTATACCCATGCATTTCAAGTTTCATCAAAATCGAATTAAAATTGTGATCTCTACAGGGTCCACAACCTTGATATACCATTTTTTAACAGTATTCGCGTACGAACGGCGGCCATTTTGTATGGTAATTTTGGTCTGATTGTTCCGAAATTTGAACTCAACCCTCCTTAGGGTGTAACAGTGATATAATCGAACGGTTTTTCAAATCGGATAATAATTGTGACCTCCAGAGGTACCACGAGCTAAAATAGGTGATTTTTCGGACAATCAGGGGCCATAATTCAGGAAATTACGTTCCGATAGGCGCAAATATCGAAAGGAACCAAGATCTTTGGGTTATAAACATGCATGTCCAGTTTCATCAAAATCGGTTCAAAATTGTGACCTCTATAGGGTCCACAAGCTAAAAACGTGATTTTTCGTACAATCAGGGGCCATAATCCATGAAGTTTTGATCCGATACATGCCAATATCGAAAGCAGCCGAGATCTTTTGGGGATAAACCTATATTTCAAGTTTCGTTAAAATCCAACAAGAATTGTGACCTGTAGAGTGTCCACAAACGGACGTCCGGACAGACAGTCAGGGGCGACGACATAATACGTCCACATGAAAATGTGGGCGTATAAAAATGTGATTTTTCGTACAATCAGGGACCATAATCCATGAAGTTTTGATCCGATACATGCCAATATCGAAAGCAGCTGAGATCTTTTGGGGATAAACCTATATTTCAAGTTTCCTCAAAATCGGACAAGAATTGTGACCTGTAGAGAGTCCACAAACAATTGTTGACTGACAGACGGACAGGGGCGACGACATAATACGTCCACATGAAAATGTGGGCGTATAAAAACAATTTTGATAGTCTTTAAATCCCAACAATTTATTGGAGAGAAGCAGGACACGTTTTGATGGAAAGAGGCTATAAACGTGAATTGCGACTAGGGTTAGGGTTAAAAAGTAAATATGATAACAGTGCAAGACGCTTTAATCTTTATCAGTATTACTTGGTATTAACAGTTTTCCATTCCCAAACTAGGTCATTTCGGCACTAACATACGGTTCCATTTTACTTCAGTAAATCGCGCGTACATAGTGGGTCTTTAGTATAATTTCAGGCCGTCTGATAAATAAATTCGCCTAGTGGAAAATCGGCTTTAGGGAACCCGAGGACCCGAAAAAAACACCGAGGTTGGATCAGGTGTCCCAACTTCGTTAACAACAGGTTAACCATTTGGCCACCCAACCCTCTATTAACTTATGAACACATGATTTTACAAATATACATGGTCATATCGGGACTAACATATGGTTCAATTTAACTTCTGTTATTGGCTTCCACGTACATTGTATTTACCAGTAGGAGGAAATAGGAATTATGATTCAGTACTGGGCAGTGACAATTTAATTTAAATTATTTTATCCCGACCTGCTATCTTTCACTAGTGGTAGGCACCATAAAAGGAATGATATGGTCGATCAATGGTCAACGTCTGAGTATCCATTTCAGTACCCACAGTTTATTTAGAGTCGACTTGAATATCATCAAGTGGAAAATAAAAATACTTACCTGGACAACAGCTACAAAGATCTAATTGCTCAACTTTATCACAATGTAAACGATTCAGGTTAATTGCGGGTCGTCTCGGCGAGTTCCACCATCCTTTTCTGTGTGCCGTACAACTTGAAAAAGTAAGAGCCACCGCAAGATACACCAGACTTAAAGAAGTATACATATTGAAACTTGAAGTTAAACGCTACTGACGAGTGTTCTCTTTAGGCGCCTTTTAAACAAAATTGTAAAGAGAAAGATATCTGGCCACGACAACAACTGGGTGGAGCCAAGTATTACTATTGGTGGAGAGGAATATCTTATATTGATGACTATATTGATTACGACGCACCATCATCATTATTCGTCCATACTTAATAAAAAGGGAGGAGTTGTTATTGATTATGAGGAATGGTAATCATGATTCATCAATTAAATGATAATACATGTAATATACAACTGCAGGTGATTTTAAAATTATAAATGTATTTATTTTCAAAAATACAATATTTTGTGAAACTCATGTGTTGAAAAGTTCACCACAAATGACACCAAACCTTGTCATAAATAAAACAAATTTAGTAAATAAAAAAATGAAAAATAAAATTCGGAAATTGCCATGGGAAAGTTTTAAGCGATTACCATACTCAAGACCAATACGCTAACCGTCTACCACGAATCATATTGGTGGTTATTTTGTCACCAGTAACTTCCTTGATCGGGCTTACCAGTACCACCCCAGTGTCTAAATCTAGAGCGTCTCTTCGTCCATAAGTGAACAGAATTAATATAAAACTTGTGTGATAATATTTGGTAATTGATGCGAAATTACATTAGGCGAATATAAGTGCACCAGAGGACAGGGTTTATGATTTTATACATACTTATGTTTTATTTGTCTTCTCCTTGTTTACAAAAATAGACAAGGAATGGAGAAATATGATGGCTGAAATAGAGAAAGTACATGCTAACTGAGCTATAGACTAATGGACATATTGGTCATTTACAAGTGTCTTTGTACGCCTAATTAGGTAACAATCCCTGTCGATATTTATGGTGGGGTGAATGTCCATTCCATATTTTGGTATCTAACCGTAATCAGTTATTTACGTAAATGACACAGACACAAGAATAGGCACATATAAAGTAGGGAGTGAGGGCTAGAATAGTTAGACACCATATACATTCTACAAGAGTTGGGTCTTTTTAGTTAGACAACAATTTCACGATGTAGTGGTTTCTGGAGTCGAGCCCTGTAATGTAGACTATAAGAGTTGGGCTTGGAGTCTAGCCCTTCTGGTTAGACTTTTATAGGAGTGGAGTTGAGAGAAAGAGATGTTAATTTTAAATATTGTAATATAGACAATAACTGTGTAACTGTTGTGGTATAAAAATGTCTAGCAATAACAGTATCCCTGTTCCCGTTACTTAGTAGACAGAGCGCTACACTTTGCAGGTACCCTTTGTAAGGAGAATACCGGTCCTTGATGATTTTTGTGTTTCTTTACTCGTAGGTCGTTTGGTCTTTGGTTATTTCATTGCTACATGTACTTAAAAGGGTGATATGTTCTAACAAGGGTTACCAGAGAGGTGGAATGGATTAGTAGAATTCAGAAGTTTACTGATGACTGGGGCCAATGCCTTAATTGTATACTTTACCAACAAGATTCGAGTATAGGACAGATGAAAAAAATACTGCTTCATAAACATATTGATTATTATTATCAAACTGAATTTAACATGAAATTTTACATGTTTTGTGAAATGAATGCAACCATATGTTACCAACCCACATACTTTGATTCTGTTTACGCCAACGTTGAATTATGCTGATGGAATTTTCCATACACAATTTCAATTATTATTTCAGAATTTGATTTTTTCAATCTCCGTTTCTTGTCCTTTCGAATGACTAGACTCCATACATTTTTAAGCCCCTTGTTCTGCACAAATAACACAAGGTAACCGTAACGAAAAATCCTGTGGTACTTTCTCGGCTATCTCCGAGCTCGATATTTGGATATTCAATTGCACATATATTGACTCCAAATTAACAGTAATTGGACTCTGTGCTTGGATATTTTTACCGGGCATTTTATTTTGCACAAACAAATAGTTAAACATAAGATTACAAGGATTTCTAAGACTTTTTGTTTATGGCCAAACATGTAATCCTATAAATTTTTTCCAAATGAGTCCACACCCCAAAATGGGTAAAGTTTGATAATGGGCATTTTCTTCTCAGGGTAAGCAGAGCGATAAGTAAGTTGATTGGTGAAGATTTTGGAACGCAATAACTCTCAATAATTGAATTGGAATGTGCGTAGATGGCGTAGATGAATGCCTTGAGAATTTTGAGCTAAGGGTAAGCAGAGATAGGCGATTTGATTGGTTAATGGTTTGGGACACGATAAATTTAGTTTTAATTAAGTGAGATTGAGGACATGCGCGTATAGCTTTTTATTTACATAAATACCCCGACTAAGTTCGATAATAAACATGTTCTACAGAGGGTAAGCAGAGCGATAAGTTATGTGATTGGTCGAGACTTAGAAACGTAATACCTCTCCGCCTAACTGAAGTGGAATTTCAAACTTGGTGTAGGCGTTCATTAGGGAGTTCGGTGATGAACATTGTCTGCTTACGGTAAGCATACGTGAAATATGATCCCTGATGGCAAGCTAAAGCGTTCCATCTGTTTAGAATGTTATGTGAACAGAACCTCTGCTAATGATCAGTTTCTTTCTCCGTTGTGCATGTGCATTATAGACTTGAGAGTGCTCAACATTAAAGGAAAAAAAACCCAGGGTATTCAGTAAAGGAATAATAACAATATGAAAGGATCTTTTATAAAGGTGTACTGAATATGAAGCACCCCTTGACCCCCCGGCGCTTATTAGAGACCCGACGCTTATTAGAGGAAATACGGTAAATTATAATAACAGTCCCAAGCTACGGTGGCATTATTCGTAGACTGAAACCCATAGCCAATTGCGTGTGGGTTTTTTTTTTTGTGAATACGTCGTTCTCGTACAGTATGCTTCTTTTACAACTTCGTCATCGTTTTATTCTTTCTGTCATTCATATAATATCCAAAATACAGCACTACGTTGGTCCATGAGGCGATCGAATTAAAAATAATTCCAGCTAATTTAATAATACTATAAATAGTATATTTATGCAATATGCAAATGCGGTTGCTTATACGTGCTGTTATCCAATAGCAACTGTAAATTTTCCCGTGTTGAGACCGTCTTTAACCAATGAACAATTATCGTTGTTTGATGCGCATACAGCCATCATGGATATTATATGAATGACAGAAAGAATAAAACGATGACGAAGTTGTATCAGTGAATATTTTTAAAATCTTTTTTTCTATAAATTGTAACCACATAAATGGTAACGACATATATGGCTCTCGGTAGAGTAGTAATTTTGAGTAAAATCTAAATGTCTTGTGTTATTAAAGGGACAATAACACTCTTGCTGGCTTAACAGGTTCCGTAAAAAATAATTAGCCTAAATCTAACAACTAGATGTTTAAGTGTCCTCCCTGTTGTGTAAATTATCCATTATAACCTATCTTACTTGTCCAGAGGTTTCGAAAATATATTTAAATCCATGTTGCATTTGAAAGTGCTTACGTAAGGCTTTTCAAACCATGTTACGGCATGTAGATGAATTTTTTC